>JANAVB010043017.1:3596767-3685633 GCA_029216955.1 Iris pallida
TCTGATTTTACCTTATGAAGTAAACCTAGAACATTTTATAAGCTTGGATTTTTTTTTAGAGTGCATGATATATAGGATATATATGAGTTAAAATGTACAATGGTGATTAGTATCGAGGAAAGTTTGTGAATAATTTGACATTGAAGATTAAAGGTTGTCAACGTTAGGCATAGAGATGCACTCTAGGAAGGTGCATGGTGATTTAACTATAAAGAAATATTGGATTTAAAATGTAAATAATTGAGGATGACGAATTGTATGAATAGAAGGGTGCCAATATTAAAAAAAAAAGAAAAAGAAAAAAATAAATGGAAAGATTGGTTGGAAAGATGTAATAAGATTTATTTTTGAGAAAGTTTAGTCAAATAAAGGATTTGAGCTTAATCATGATTTCATAGAGAGTTCGAGAGAGTTCGAGATCAAATAGGAAAATGAAGATATATACATGATAGTCTAAAATCACAGTAATGATCATCTATGAGAAAGAAATGATAAAATTTTATGGATCATGACAAATCAGAATAATGAAACGTGGTGCAGGAATTTTAGATATGATATTAGGGCACCAAGGCTTGATATTGAAGTATTAAAAACTATGAGTATCAAATCATAGAATTAAATTGAATATATTAACAAGCTAGGAGAAATACATATTGCATGAATATGAGATGTGTTCAAGATTGAAAAAAAAATAATAAAATAAAATAGAAGACAAAATTTTAAGGTGATTGGCAATTTAGGAATGGAATCGGAAATTTAGTAATCATGGAGAATAACATTATTTCTAAGGAGGGAAGAATGTAAATTAAATAGTGGATAAAATTGATGAATATATAGCATTAGATGAGTTTTGGGATTGTTAACCTACTTGGACATAAGACAGTTAAGGAAGATGTCCAAATTGATTTCAGGCATGATTGCATGATTGTACCCCTGACCCTACCTTTAAATTTCGAGGACGAAATTTTCTAAGGAGGGAAGGTTGTGAAACCCGCAATTTTTTCGGTTACATTTTTTTATGTGTGGTTGCTAATTATTAATTTTGAAATTATTATTATTATTGAAATTTTAGAGTTTAAGTTAAAACCGTAAAAATGTTTATTAAAATTTATTTGCTAAATTGAATTTTTAGGAAAATCATATTTTTAAAATATTATTAATCCTGGAATTTTGATTTTTGTTCCGACCCGTTCTGACCTGTCCCGAGCCTGACTTGAACCCATCTCGAACCTAAGTTCAATTTTTTCGAAATTAAGTTTTGAAATCCATTTAGATTATAAATATGAAGTTTAATTCTATTCTTATAGAAATAAAGCAATTCTTTGTTTAATCTTAACTATTAATACTCTCATTAAGATATATTTCAACTCTCATTCACCCTCATTTGTTGCCAGCAATAGGAAACTTCTTTCTTTTTCCTTCCCGACCAAATCGCATGGCCGAGCCCCTTCCCCTTCCCGAACGGCCGCACCCCTCCTCTTCCTCTCCCGTAACCTCTCTTCCCCTTTCCCTATTTAAACCCTCTCCTATCACCATCTCCATCATCCCTCCTCAAATCCCTAGAAATTTCTCCAATTCTGTGCCCTAGCTCTCCCGTCCGCATTTCCCGAGCGCCGCCCAACGGCGCAGCCGCGCCCGACCCCGTCGGCCTCCCCCGGTCCGACGCCGGCCGCCCCGTGCGTCCCGACCCCCTTCGCCCCTCTGGCCGAGCCCCTCGGCCTCTGCTCCAGCGCGCCCCGCGAGCCCCGACACCCCTGTCGGCCACCTTCCAGCCCGCGCGCCCCTGTGCGCCGAGCCCTAGCTCGATTCATCGAGCTCCCCGCGAGCCGACCCCTGGCCCGCTGCCGTCGGCGTGCCCTCTTCGTGCGGCCAGCGTCCAGCTTGTGCTCTTCGACGTTGTTCGATTACGTGTTCGGTTCCGTTTCTGTGGATTCGTGCGTTCCGAGTCCGAGGCATCACTTCGGATTCCTTCGATTTCGGTAACTTCTGGATAGTCCCATAGTTCTCTTTTAGTCTATGATGAAAATTGGTCCACCGATTCCTTCGGGAATTCGGATTTCGGTTACGTTTCATATACGTTACCATTTCGATTTTCTTCGGAAATCGATATGCTGTTTTGGTTCTGTGATTTGGTTAGTTGGCTTTCGAGAACTCTTTGGAAAAGTTCTGTGGGTTCGGAAATTATGATCCATCATTCTGTTAGTTTTGTTGGTTTAATTTGTTCTGAGAAACAGTTTTGTTGATTCTGTGAAGTTTTTCCGGGATGGTTTCGGGATTTTCGAATGCATTTCGGATCTTCCGAATAAATTCGGAAATGATTCTGTGAAAATATTTTTGGCTATAAAAATTAAATTGTTTCCTTGGGATTGGGATTATTTGCAGGAAAAATCGGCGCGTTTCCCAGTTTTGGGTTATCCCGAAAATAGAGGGAATGCTGCCAAAATTTCTATAAAAATTTGATTATATAATTTTAAAATGAATTTCGGAAAAGAATACTATTTTTGGATTTATTTGGGCGACGACCGTATTGGTCAATGGGCCCTGGCTAACTGCAAACGAAACCGGTTTCGTCCGGACGTTGAGGCATTAGCTATAAAATGACGATTGGACCAGTTCTGAGACTCAATAATATTTTATATTTTAATTAGAATTATTAAATATTATTTATATTTAATTTTGTAGGCAGTTTACAGGACTAATGAATTTTCTCTTATTTTAATTCTTGGGAATGTAAAGGCATAAGCCTATTCTGGTTGTGGAATTGTAATAGTTTAGGTTTTATTTATGTTCTTTATTTTCTGATGATTTTGGTAATGGGAACGTAGTATAAAATAATAAAATATTTATTGTATTTTCAAAGGAATATAATAATAATTGTTTTGTCACTTAGAAAATTAAGTTATAAATTTTAAATAGAAATTCATGTATTTTCTCATTAAAAGAAAAAGTATATTTTATTATAATTGTCACGCCCCAGAACCAGAATACTGGAGAGCGGGGGCAGACATAGCCAGCTACGTATATTGAAATGGATTCCATCTCGCTATACGGTCACGGCTGTCTAGGATACATGAGTGTTTATCTACAAGCCAACAGTCTCTTAAGGTCATGAACAAGCCTAGTGTCTCAATCATAGCAAGTAAGTAAGAGTCACAAGATGTATGATCATTAAATATACAATAATAAGGCGTCCCAAATATTACATATTCAGCTGATCATGAAGCTAGTCGTTACAAAATGTTAGGACTAGCAAGAGTTTAGTCATACATGATCAACCCTAGGATCTGTTAATCATGTTACAGCCCGTAGGCAGACAGTAAGTAAGTACAATCGAGCTAAACAGGTGCTCGTCGGCTAAACGCCTCAAAAGAATATTTTTACAATAAAGTGGGAGAGCAAAAATAAACCCACTCGTTGCCCGGGTTACGTCTGGTGTTCACCATCGGGCTGGAAAAGCGGTGGATCCTCTGGAGCTGCTCCAAAATCTGGCCATACAAAACCAGCTGGGTCAGATCCCAGAAAGAGCAAGTGCCACAAAGGAGCTTCACTTAAGAACTAAAACCAGCAATCAGCACAGAAATATAAATAATATAATAAAAGACAGGAAATATAAATAACTGGTAAAACTGGAAATAAGAAAAACATGCCAGGATGATATACGACGAGATAACCATGGAACTATTCAGATAGCTAGGTTACAACCCGTAAACCAAACAAGGACCGGGGTTGTAACCCTTCGTCTGAACGGAGCTTGGTTTCTCACCATTTATCGAGAAAATAAATACAAGCATGCTGGTCATGTAACAGTCTGGAACAAGATCAGGACAAGACTAGACTTGTTAGGCTCCATCCAATCATTTTACGGCCAAGCAAGATCTACGGCTTGATACTTTAACTAACTAGGGTTATCACAGTCCTAGTTACTAACAAGATGCAGTGAGATTATTCCACAGCCACAAGCCCTGCAGACCATCCAGGTTACCCAGGTCGAAAGATTAGGGTTGAATTCAGGTGGGTACATCGTCCAGGAAACGCATGTACCCTTAAGTAGCTTGAAGGGTGCAACACATGACAGTGTGCTGGAAATGTGCCATACTCGACGGCAGGCTACAGATCCCAAGCGCGCCCAGATAACGGGATTGCCTGTAGCTGGGAAATCTCTTCATGACTAATGTATTAATCTAGTTATTAACCTTAGTCCATTTCAATAGGTACTCCTGACCGTGGTACTCAGGAGTCCCTCCCTAGACATGATGCAAGACAGGACTGGTTTATTTGTATAAGCACAATCGCCCACGGTATCCATGTTATTCATACAGGTCATGTCATGTCAGGTAGCCGTCGCAACAGCTTATCAAGATATAACATGTCAGGTTTATCATGTCAAGTATACTTGTCAGGAGCGCGCCACGACGGGCCACTATCAAGTCATGTCAGGTTATTATGTCAGGAGTGCACCACTACGGGTCACTATCGTGTCATGCTCAGGTATCATTTCCAAACATATTAAACAAATCCATGATTATCAAGTTCATGACAAAAGGCGTAAGGATATAAAATGGACGTTAAATATCTAATAAAATATCAATATACAGGGCTATAGAAGATCAAGGGTAATCAGGCTACACTCTAGCCAGGCTACGCTCAGGTCTGCATACCAGAGGATCCATACACTTCCAATGGGAAGCGTACGCAAGGGTCAGCGTACACAAGGGCACGCTCAAGCTACAGGTCAGCGTACGCTCAAGCTAGCGTATGCTCAAGACACGCTGCCAACAGGCAGCGTATCAAGGTGAGCGTACGCTCACTAAAGAGCAGCGTACGAAGGCTAGCGTACGCTCGCTAAAGAGCAGCGTACGAAGGCTAGCGTACGCTCGCTAAAGAGCAGCGTACACAGGTCAGTGGCGTAAGCTAAAAAGCTAGCTCACTGTTCACTGTCTTCTCCAAATGGCAAGAACAGCAAGAGCTCCAAGGATGGAACCCAAAACTCTAAATGCTCATAACCTGGTCAAAACAAGTCCGAATCCAACTTTCCAAAGGTCAAAATTGGGTAGGATGAAATTCTCTAAAACATGGAACCCTCAAAACTTGAAAACAAGCAAGTTTAATAGATCAAAACACCAAAAATCTGAAAATAGCAAAACTCTAGATCTACAAGAATTAAAGCCTCAAAATGGAAAATGACAAGTTCTAATGTGGTTTAGAATCATGAGGAGAAGCTAATGAAACCATCAAAAGGAGTTCTCTTGTGGAAGCAAGTTGCACTTGCCTATGGTGTTCTTGGTTGGTGGAGAAGAGTAATGGTGGGAGAAGGAGAAGTAAATGAGAATTATGGAGGAGAGAGAAGGTTGGTGGGGATAATAAAAAGGGGGGGTTGTGGTGGAAATAAAGGAGAAACATAGGCTAAGGTGTTCCACCCTTGGCCCATGATAAACCAAGCATTGGGCCGGCCGAACCAAGCCAACCCAAACCGAGAGTTTAAACCAAGCCGAGAGCCAAACCAAGGAGATATACAAATACAAGATAAAATATGTATACGTATTCTAAATACGTAATACGAACAACAGGCATTACAACTCTACCCACCTTACAAGAATTCCGTCCTCGGAATTTAATTAAGAGGCTAGAGGGACAAGAACAAGCTATACAATTCACAGGCAATCATACTAGGCAATCAATCAATCATGCAAGCAAGGAATTGATGGCATGAGGCATAAGAAAGATATTATACCTCACGAGTCAAACAAGTCAGGATATCGTGATCGGATATCATCCTCACGCTCCCACGTTGACTCACCCAAAGAGTGATGACCCCAAGCAACTCGGACTAACTTGATAGTCTTGTTCTTGAGGATCTTCTCTCTTCGATCCAATATAGACACGGGCCTCTCCTCATACGAAAGGTTGGTACCAACAACCAATTCCGAATGATCCAGGATGTGGCTCGGGTCCGGGATGTACCGTCGTAATTGGGATATATGGAACACGTCATGCACCTCGCTTAACGACGGTGGAAGAGCGAGACGATAAGATACATCTCCTACTCGCTCTAGGATGTCGAACGGTCCTATATACCTAGGACTAAGCTTTTCCCGGACGCCGAAACGAATGACGCCACGGTTAGGCGAAATCCTCAGGAATACATGATCGCCGACCGAAAACTCGAGAGGGCGCCGATGAGAATCGGCCCAATGGCGCTGGCGATCTTGGGCAACTCTAAGATGATCTCGGACCCTTCTGACCACTTCAACTGTCTGAGCGATCATTTCTGGATCAAGCATTTGTCTCTCTCCAACATCATCCCAGGCTAGCGGGGATCTGCACTTCCTACCATATAGTGCCTCGAACGGTGCCATCTGGATACTGGCCTGGAAACTGTTGTTGTACGAGAATTCTACCAGGTGCAAGTGATCTTTCCATGAACCACCGAAGTCAAGTGTACAAGACCGCAACATGTCTTCAAGAGTCTGGATCGTGCGCTCCGACTGACCATCTGTCTGCGGGTGATACGCTGAACTGAACTGGAGATGAGTTCCCAAACTCTCTTGCAAGCTACGCCAAAAGTGTTACGTAAATCTTGAATCTCGGTCTGAGGTGATACTGACTGGCACTCCGTGCAACCTGACAATCTGCCTGAGGTACATCTCTGCTAACTGAGCCGTCGACTGAGCAACTCTGAATGGAAGAAAGTGAGCCACTTTCGTGAGCCGATCAACTATAACCCAGATAGCATCTCTACCAGCTGGGGACCTCGGTAATCCAGTCACGAAATCCATGGTCACATGCTCCCACTTCCACTCTGGAATCGGCAAGGGCTGAAGAAGTCCAGCCGGTCTCTGATGTTCGGCTTTAACTTGTTGGCAAACCAAACACCGAGAGACAAACCGAGCTATCTCCCGTTTCATGCCATTCCACCAGAAATGCTGCCGGATATCACGGTACATCTTCGTACTGCCAGGATGGATGGAATACTGTGAACTGTGAGCTTCTGACATGATCTCCTGCCGGATATCTCCGCTGGGTACACAAAGACGCTTACCATGTCGAAGTGTACCATCCTCGTGAATGCATAACTCCGGTCTTCGTCCTGCTTCACACTCTGCTCTAAGTCGCTGAAGCTTGGAATCTGCTGACTGTGCCATCCGGATCCTCTCAACTATAGTGGACTGAACTTGCATACTGGCCATCAATGCCATACTGGAAGGGAGAACAACTTCAATACCCATCTTCTGAAGATCTGCTAACAGCTCTGGTTGCGCTGTTAGGAAATAAGCTCCGGCTCTCCTGCTCAATGCATCTGCTACGACGTTGGCCTTCCCGGGATGATACTGCAAGTTGACATCATAATCCACAAGAAGCTCCAGCCACCTTCTCTGACGCATGTTAAGATCCTTCTGGGTGAAAACATACTTCAGGCTCTTGTGGTCGGTGAAAATCTCCACCCTATCTCCGTACAAATAGTGCCTCCACAACTTAAGTGCAAACACCACTGCTGCCAACTCCAAGTCATGGGTTGGATAATTCCTCTCATGATCACGAAGTTGCCGTGATGTATAAGCTATCACCTTCCCATGCTGCATCAGAACACATCCTAAACCTCTGCCTGAAGCATCACAGTACACTGAAAATCCTCTGGTCCCATCTGGAAGCATGAGAATAGGAGCTGTCATCAGGCCTCGCTTCAACTGCTCAAAAGAACTCTGACACTCTGCTGTCCAAGCAAACTGCACATCCTTGCGGGTCAACTGCGTCAATGGTGCTGAAATTCGAGCAAAGTCTGAAACAAATCGCCGGTAATAGCCAGCCAAGCCAAGAAAACTACGAATTTTTGCCACTGTGCTAGGTACCGGCCACGTCTCAATGGCCACAATCTTCTGCGGATCCACTTCTACTCCTCCTTGAGTGATGATATGACCCAAGTACGAAATGCGATCAAGCCAGAACTCGCATTTACTAAACTTGGCATATAACTGGTGCTCTCTGAGGATCTGAAGAACTATACGGAGATGCTGCTCATGCTCCGCCTCACTTTTGCTGTAGACCAGAATGTCATCCAAGAACACAATCACAAACTGATCCAAGTAAGGCATGAAGATGCGATTCATGAGGTCCATGAATACTGTCGGCGCATTGGTTGCTCCAAAAGGCATAACAAGGAATTCTTAATGCCCATATCTCGATCTAAAAGCCATCTTCGGGATGTCCTGCTCTCTGACTCTGATCTGATGATAACCTGAGCGCAAGTCAATCTTCGAGAATACTGAAGCCCCCTTGAGTTGATCAAACAAGTCATCTATCCTCGGAAGAGGGTATCTGTTCTTGATTGTCACTGAGTTCAGGGTACGATAATCAACACATAACCTGGACGTACCATCCTTCTTTTTCACAAGAAGCATCGGGGCTCCCCAAGGCGATCCACTAGCACGAATGAATCCCTTGGCTCGAAGTTCTTCAATCATCTTGTACAATATCTCCAATTCTGAAGGTGCCATCCTATAGACTCTCTCTGACACTGGGGCTGTCCCGGAAATCAAGTCTATAGTGAACTCGATCTCCCGCTCTGGAGGCATACCTGGTAGCTCTTCTGGGAAAACATCTGGGAACTCATCCACTATTCTGGGCAACTGAACTGCTGCTACTGCCATCCGCAATATCGGAGGAGAAGGCTCAACTTCGCCTCGAGAGAAGGAAAACTCCGGCTCACCTGGAATGCTAAAAACAATCCTGCCGATATGGCAGTCTATTCTAGCATACTGGTTCCTCAACCAATCTATCCCTAAGACCACATCATAATCGGCCATCGGGAATTCTATCAATCTAGCGGGAAATTCTCTACCGCTAACTACGATCCGACACGAGAAAAACACTCTATCTACTCCCACAAGTCCGTTACCAGTAAGTATATTGAGCCTTACTGATAATGACTCGGGCTCCAATCCTACCCGTGTCGCGAATCGTGCAGACATAAAAGAATGCGATACACCAGAATCAAATAAAGCTGAAGCTGGAAAGGAGTTGACGAGAATAGTACCTGCCACTACCTCACCTGGTGCCAATCCTTCCTCCACGGTCATCACCATAGCCTGACCGTACCCTCGGGGTGCTGGTCCCCTCTGCTGATATCCTCGCTGCCTGCTCTGACTCTGGGCTTGGGCTTGTGCATACTGCTGGGGGTTCTGCTGCTGGAACACTTGGGTCTGAGGCGGCAAGGGCCTCGGCAATGGATACTGCTGCTGCTGGACCGGAGCTGGTCCTCTCACCGAAGAGCTAGAAAGGTTAGACGAGGATGAACCACCCCTGTTCGGGCAGGATCCAACCCTATGGTCTGGCGCTCCACAAACCAGACACAATCCCTGTGCCCTGCGACATTCTGCCACCACATGGCCTGGCTTCCCACAATGAGAACAACCCACTGCGGAAGACTGCTTCTGCTTCTGCTGCTGCTGAGGGTGCGTCGGAGTGGAATGCTGAACCGACGTCACTGAGGCCGCTCGCCTCGGAACTCCAATAGTCAAGGCCCTAGCTGCCGGGGCTGGTGCCGAAGACTGATTCATCTGGCCGTAAGATCTCTTCCGACCTCCGGTCCTATCCACAATCCTCTGGGAGGTATACTCATGCCTCCGAGCTGCTCTCAAGACTGCATCAAAAGTCTGATGCTCAAACTGTTCAACTGCCAATAAGATCTCCAGGTGAAGTCCCTGCTGGAACCGCTGGGCTCTATCATACTCGGTTGCCACCAAGGTGGGAGCAAACCGACTGAGTCTCGAAAACTCGGCCGCATATCCATCGACCGTCCTGCCTCCTTGCTTCAGATTAGTGAATCGGGTCTGCAGATCATACCGAGCCACGGCATCAAAATACTTGGTCTGGAATCTCTCTCTGAATACTGCCCAAGCAATGGGTGGTGCTAATCCAACGGCCTGAGCTGCCCACCAGCTGCGGGCAAGATCTAACAACTGCAGGCGCACAACTGCCACCTTCTCGTTCTCTGGAGTCCTGGCTGCTTCTAGAACCACCTCTGTGTCCTGAAGCCATGCATCTGCCGCGATAGCATCTTCACTACCGTCGAAGAATGGAGGGTTCAAGCGCTTGAAGCTGTTGGCCGTGCTGTTCCCTGGATGACTGCCTCTGGTCAAAGCATCCGCCACTGCCTGTTGTAAGGCATCTCCACGTCGGTCTTGGGAAGCTATCAAGGTCCTGACGAGTCCTACCAAAGTGCCGTCATCATGTTCTACAGGTTGAACTGGCTGGACTGGTGGTTCTCCGTCAGAGGGCACGACTCTGGAGGCTACTCCGGAATGCTGGACTTGATCTCCAGGTTGCTGCTGGTCCGCGGTAGGTGCTCCACCTTGCTGATCGGCCGGGTCAGGTACTATGCCGCTGAAGAAGACGACATAGGAAACAATAAGGAAGGACCAGGACAGATCAACGATACAAGCATATGATCAGGACAAGAATCCAGGGATTCAGAAGATACGAGCAGAGATCAAGGACGAATACTGATTGAGACATCTATTCGATAAACCCTCACATATCTTGATTTACAAGACCTGCATGGGCCACCACTTAAACCATGTCACGCCCCAGAACCAGAATACTGGAGAACGGGGGCAGACATAGCCAGCTACGTATATTGAAATGGATTCCATCTCGCTATACGGTCACGGCTGTCTAGGATACATGAGGGTTTATCTACAAGCCAACAGTCTCTTAAGGTCATGAACAAGCCTAGTGTCTCAATCATAGCAAGTAAGTAAGAGTCACAAGATGTATGATCATTAAATATACAATAATAAGGCGTCCCAAATATTACATATTCAGCTGATCATGAAGCTAGTCGTTACAAAATGTTAGGACTAGCAAGAGTTTAGTCATACATGATCAACCCTAGGATCTGTTAATCATGTTACAGCCCGTAGGCAGACAGTAAGTAAGTACAATCGAGCTAAACAGGTGCTCGTCGGCTAAACGCCTCAAAAGAATATTTTTATAATAAAGTGGGAGAGCAAAAATAAACCCACTCGTTGCCCGGGTTACATCTGGTGTTCACCATCGGGCTGGAAAAGCGGTGGATCCTCTGGAGCTGCTCCGAAATCTGGCCATACAAAACCAGCTGGATCAGATCCCAGAAAGAGCAAGTGCCACAAAGGAGCTTCACTTAAGAACTAAAACCAGCAATCAGCACAGGAATATAAATAATATAATAAAAGGCAGGAAATATAAATAACTGGTAAAACTGGAAATAAGAAAAATATGCCAGGATGATATACGACGAGATAACCATGGAACTATTCAGATAGCTAGGTTACAACCCGTAAACCAAACAAGGACCGGGGTTGTAACCCTTCGTCTGAACGGAGCTTGGTTTCTCACCATTTATCGAGAAAATAAATACAAGCATGCTGGTCATGTAACAGTCTGGAACAAGATCAGGGCAAGACTAGACTTGTTAGGCTCCATCCAATCATTTCACGGCCAAGCAAGATCTACGGCTTGATACTTTAACTAACTAGGGTTATCACAGTCCTAGTTACTAACAAGATGCAGTGAGATTATTCCACAGCCACAAGCCCTGCAGACCATCCAGGTTACCCAGGTCGAAAGATTAGGGTTGAATTCAGGTGGGTACATCGTCCAGGAAACGCATGTACCCTTAAGTAGCTTGAAGGGTGCAACACATGACAGTGTGCTGGAAATGTGCCATACTCGACGGCAGGCTACAGATCCCAAGCGCGCCCAGATAACGGGATTGCCTGTAGCTGGGAAATCTCTTCATGACTAATGTATTAATCTAGTTATTAACCTTAGTCCATTTCAATAGGTACTCCTGACCGTGGTACTCAGGAGTCCCTCCCTAGACATGATGCAAGACAGGACTGGTTTATTTGTATAAGCACAATCGCCCACGGTATCCATGTTATTCATACAGGTCATGTCATGTCAGGTAGCCGTCGCAACAGCTTATCAAGATATAACATGTCAGGTTTATCATGTCAAGTATACTTGTCAGGAGCGCGCCACGACGGGCCACTATCAAGTCATGTCAGGTTATTATGTCAGGAGTGCACCACTACGGGTCACTATCGTGTCATGCTCAGGTATCATTTCCAAACATATTAAACAAATCCATGATTATCAAGTTCATGACAAAAGACGTAAGGATATAAAATGGACGTTAAATATCTAATAAAATATCAATATACAGGGCTATAGAAGATCAAGGGTAATCAGGCTACACTCTAGCCAGGCTACGCTCAGGCTAGCGTACGCTCAGGTCTGCATACCAGAGGATCCATACACTTCCAATGGGAAGCGTACGCAAGGGTCAGCGTACACAAGGGCACGCTCAAGCTACAGGTCAGCGTACGCTCAAGCTAGCGTATGCTCAAGACACGCTGCCAACAGGCAGCGTATCAAGGTGAGCGTACGCTCACTAAAGAGCAGCGTACGAAGGCTAGCGTACGCTCGCTAAAGAGCAGCGTACGAAGGCTAGCGTACGCTCGCTAAAGAGCAGCGTACGAAGGCTAGCGTACGCTCGCTAAAGAGCAGTGTACACAGGTCAGTGGCGTAAGCTAAAAAGCTAGCTCACTGTTCACTGTCTTCTCCAAATGGCAAGAACAGCAAGAGCTCCAAGGATGGAACCCAAAACTCCAAATGCTCATAACCTGGTCAAAACAAGTCCGAATCCAACTTTCCAAAGGTGAAAATTGGGTAGGATGAAATTCTCTAAAACATGGAACCCTCAAAACTTAAAAACAAGCAAGTTTAATAGATCAAAACACCAAAAATCCGAAAATAGCAAAACTCTAGATCTATAAGAATTAAAGCCTCAAAATGGAAAATGACAAGTTCTAATGTGGTTTAGAATCATGAGGAGAAGCTAATGAAACCATCAAAAGGAGTTCTCTTGTGGAAGCAAGTTGCACTTGCCTATGGTGTTCTTGGTTGGTGGAGAAGAGTAATGGTGGGGGAAGGATAAGTAAATGAGAATTATGGAGGAGAGAGAAGGTTGGTGGGGATAATAAAAAGGGGGGGTTGTGGTGGAAATGAAGGAGAAACATAGGCTAAGGTGTTCCACCCTTGGCCCATGATGAACCAAGCATTGGGCCGGCCGAACCAAGCCAACCCAAACCGAGAGTTTAAACCAAGCCGAGAGCCAAACCAAGGAGATATACAGATACAAGATAAAATACGTATTCCAAATACGTAATACGAACAACAGGCATTACAATAATGGATAAATACCAAGTTTTATAAATAACTTGATAAATACAAGTTTTTTCGAAAATCAAATATAAATTGAATGTTCTTAATGTCAACGCACTAGTAAGCACTTTTGTTGTATTAGTTAAAACAAGATTAAAACTTGACTAGGAAACAACTAGATATTGCAACTAGTGTGGCAGTTCTGAATAGTTTGGTTCTGAGACAGATTTCCGAATGTAGGGTTTCGAGGAAGTTTTTGACCATCAACCCCGAAGTACCCACTCTCCAGTTCGATCAATTTTAAGGCAAGTACATTTATGTTGATTACAATTATTTAATAATCACTTCACTGCAATTTTAAACCACTGTTCAAATACGAACTCTTTCGAGAGTACTGATCGTACTGTTGGGGACTGGGGGAGTAGAGTAGTGGATATGACCAAATCCAAAATTAGGATAACTGAATGTATTAGCTTTCCCCTCTTCACACGGGGACAAGCCATACCGTATCGCTAGGATACTACTGTAACCCAATCCGGTCATATTCATTACCTATTCATATCACTGTACTGTATTATTTCAAAACTGTTCATCTTCAAAACTGTTTAAAAGTGCATGATTTTATTGTTAAATTAATTGTCAAGATTAGCATAAATTGTACTTTGCTCCCTCCTGACTGGAGATCAACATTTTTAGGTGATTGCGTCGTCGAAGATCTGATGCCTGTTCTCGCAGAACCTGGAACCCAAGAACAGTAGAGCTGGATAGTAATTTATTAACCAATGTATCAAGTGTAATTGCTGTATTAATGATTGTTGTATTTCAAAATTTTAAATTGAATAAAAAATTTTATATTCGTTAGAATTTTTATCTGCATGAGTTTCACTACTGAATACAGCTTACTGCCGCCGTCTCAACAACGGTGCAGGCTGGGCATGATCCGATTCGACCCAAGTAATTGGGACCGGGTCGTGACACCAACACAACAGGAGATCCACATCAGGTTATGCTGATTAGTGGAGATATATTTTGAATGAGTGTGAAACATGCGCTCATAATTTCTTTCACCATGACAGCAAGATTTAAAGCATGTTGTGAGGCATCTATTCATGGAATATAGTTACGAAATTTTGTCATAAGGCTGCGCCTACAGGAGAGGGTGTTAAAAGACCACTCAAATTATGGTGACAATGAATCAGCAATATTCTATTCCAATAACAACAGAAACTTGTATAAGTCAAAGAATATTGACATAAAATTTCTAGTTGTGAAGGAAATAATTCAGAATGATTTAAGTGTCCATATAGCACATTAGGACAAACTCCATGTTAGCGGATTCGTTCACAAAAGTATTATCACCCAGGGTCTTTCATGAGCATACTGCTCATATGGGTGTTATCTTAATTAAGAATATGACAATACAGTGGGAGTTTGTATTTTATGTATTTGGGTGCTATTTGGTTTTGGACACATTTGTATATTAAAGTATTTTAGATATTTATCTGATCAGATATATGGAAATTCAGTTCATTCTATTTTTCATTATTTTAAAGTATTGATCTCACTAAAGTTAAGGAGGACCAGTTGAAAATAGACATGTATTGATCACATTGCGTGTAATTTCCATGCTACGCATCCATGATTGATCTACGTCGTTTAGCTATATTGGTATATGTGACCATTGATGGTTTAGTTACACTATATGTGACGAAGGCCGCTTTGATCCTATGTTGATATGGTTAATGGACGAGATTGTCCGGATATACCCTAAGGATTAAGATAGTAATTTATGAGCTCACTAAGGTTAACACAATTATAAGGTTAAATATGTGGCCCATTGGGAGATTGTTAGAATTATTCAATAATTAAGGGGCTACACATGTAAAATTAATTGTGTTTGGGCTATCTAAATAATTAAGCCAAATTAAAGTAATCTATTGGAAAATTGGCTTAAGGGTATAATTGTCATGGAATTAATGTGTAGATACCGGAGATAATTCTAATTTGATGAGGGACCAAATTAGAAATATCAAAACACACATGTATATATATATATATGTGTGTATTCATTAGGGTTATAGTCCCCCACTCATACGGCCACCAAAGAGAAGTTTTTCTCTTTTTCTCTTCTGCATCCCCATCAACAGAAAGAGAGGAACAAAGGATTCGAATTCACCTTTGTCATTAAGGGTCGTAGCAAGTTGGAAGATCGAACCCAATAAAGAGACGATCGCTTCAACATCCATCAAGCCAAGCAACGGATTCAGGTACGCTTCCGCAATCAATTTAATTTATGTTATTCATCTCATGAATCGACAGGGTACAATAAAAATTCTAACACGATCAACACAGGTCGAACGGACCACTGTTTGTTCGATCTGTGTTGGTCGAACGTTTCATGTTATGTTCGACTGTCTGTGTTCGAGCATAACTAGCATGTTCGATCGTACTAAGTCGAACATATATAGGACCGTTCGACCTGTAACGGTCAAACAATAGAGTTTTGCCCAACTAGTTATGGTCGAACAGTGTGTTTTTTATTTTATTTTTTGTTCAACTTATTAAGGTGTAGGTCTTTTTCTTTACAGGAAAACACTCCAAATGACACTGAAATGAACAATTAAATGAGCATTGTTAACTATCTCATGTATGAACAAGTTGATTTCTCAGAAGAATTTCGAACGGATGAGATATTTCATAATCGTGAATCGTTGGTGAGTTGGACACATACGGTAGGAAGACATCATAATATGGTCGTTTTGGTTAAACGATCGGATAGCGGAGATGGTGGAAGGCGAGCTCGGATAACTTTGGGTTGTGAGCGCGGTGGTAAATATCGGCCTCATAAGACAAAAGTTGCTCAAGCAAATTCGGCGAACATTAACAAGAAGCCAAGACAGAAAAAGCTTACGGGTACGAAGAAATGTGACTGTCCGTTTCAATTAAAAGGAGTGCAATTCAATGACCTAGGACAATGGTCATTGACGGTTATATGCGGCTCACATAATCACCCAATGGGACGAAATTTGGTTGGACACTCATATGTCGGTCGACTAACACCCGCTGCAGATCAACTTGTGAAAGACTTATCGAAGAACAATACAAGACCAAAAGATATACTGAGCACATTGAAAGAATCTTTTAGTGAGAATGAGTCGACATTGAAGATAATTTACAATGCTCGACAAAAGCATAGAGTTGTCGAGCATGGAGGCCTATCTCAAATGCAATACTTGTTGGCAAAGTTGGACTCAGAAAAGTACTACTATCTGGATAGGAGATGTGAGCAAACCGATAAGGTGAATGATCTTTTTTATGCTCACCCGACTAGCGTGAATTTGTTGCATGCTTTTCCCAATGTTTTATTAATGGATTGTACCTACAAGACTAACATGTACATGATGCCACTTTTGGAAGTGGTAGGGGTCACATCCACAAATATTATATTTTTTGTGGCATGTGTTTATATGGAGGCCGAGCGGGAGGACAATTATATATAGGCGCTTAGTACGCTTAAATGATTAGTGGATCAATCATGTTTACTAAAGGTGATTGTGAGTGAGATAGCACTTATGAATGCTATAAGCGTTACGTTCCCCAGCTCCACACACTTGCTATGTCGGTGGCAAATTAACAAGAATATCTTGGCCAACTGTAAGAAGTTATTTCGTACCAAGGAGAAGTGGGATTCTTTAATAACTCATGGAATTCGTTGGTTCTTACTGAAGATCAACCGATATTCAATGAGTTACTTAGAAGATTGGAGCAAGATTTATGTGATTACCCAAAAGCAGTTAATTATGCCATTAAGAATTGGATAGAGCCGTATAAAGAAAGATTTGTTTCATGTTGGACTAACAATGTGATGCATTTGAGAACACGACAAGTAGCAGGTACGTGTCTTCAAACAATATTTTGCATATATAAATGTTAATTATGTTATAGTGTACGATTTTGACTATAATTTTCATACTCACAGGACGGAGAGTGTACACGCAAAATTGAAAAAACAATTGGGCACTAGTCAATCAACTTTTGAGATTTATCATTCATTATAATATTGAAAGGGGACTCAAGACTCACCACTATCAAGGACAGTTTGAACCGTTACAAAGAGAAGTCCGGTCTGCTTCCTTGGTATATAAAATAAAATTTTAAATTACACCAAACAAACAGATTAATTATAAGCATAAAATCTAATTATGAATATATAGATTACAATTTTCCATATTGATCATTAATAGTTCCTCAAAAAATAGTTAAATATGCTAGATTGTAACAATTTTTTCTGCCATTTTACCACCATTTCAAAATTCAAAGTAAAACCTAAATTGATTTCTAATTATTAGTTTTATTTACAATTCTTTCTAGTCTGCAAATATGATGAACTTTTCACGCATTCAACCAAATTATACTCAAATTTTAGACAATTTCTTTCATTTAGGTCAAGAAGTTCGAATTTTTTTTTTTTTTTTTTTTTAAATCTTGGAATGTTCAGTGCTAAAAATTTTAATAAATTATAACAAAATCCAATTTTGTCTTGAAAGAAAATGGATAAACAATGAAGAAACCAAAATTGTAAAGAAAATCGATAATACACATAGGAATTGTTAATTATTTTGTTATTTAATTGTTAATAAGATGATATTTGTTCACATGTGCACATAGTAGAAAATTGTTCTAATCAATATCATATAATTATAGTAAATTAATCACAAATATAATTAATATTTTATTTTTAGAAAAATAACTTTTATAATTTTATATTTTATTTAATAACCAAGACTTGTATAAACTATGTTATTATATGTGTAAATTAGATCAAGAAGAACTACTAATAAATTTTTTGTTTGTACGAGAGATACTTTCATAAATACGACGAAAATAAAGAAGTTTAAAAAAATACATAGAAACATTCCACCAATTGACTAGAGAAAGCATTGGTGTGTTAGTGAATTAACAATGTGGCAAATGAATCTCATGTACAAATTAATATGTAGTAAAGAAATCCTTGATGAATCTCACCTACATATTAACGGTTCATTAGAGTAAATTAATATGTACATATTAATATGCAATCATTAACAATGTGGTAAAGAAATCCACATGCGCGTGTTATACTTATTTATTTTTTAAATTAAATAAATTTTATTTGTTAGTGATATCAAAAAAATATAGTATAAATTATACAAATTATTTATTAAATCTTTTAATCCAATTTTTTAAATAATATCAATTCAAATAATTGTTTTAATGATTTATTTCCACCGGACTTGAACTAAACCAGATTTATTTCCACCGAAGATTACTATATCCTTCTTTTGGAATAAGTTTTAATGGTTTACGTGAATATTGTTTTCCGGATTTTAAAAAAATTGCATGAGAATAAATTTTATAGCCTAAATTAAATATATTAATATGTTTCACCCTAAATTTATTTTGGTAAAAAAAAGGTTATTTTTATGGGCACTACCAAAATTGCTAGGGGGCATCAATTGCTAGGGGGCAGCCCATCAATGTGGAGAAATTGCTAGGGGGCACCCAAAAATTGCTAGGGGCAGCCCAACCCCCCCAAACCCAAACATTTCATTTCATTTTCATTATTCACTCTCTCTCCTCAAGAAGAAAACAAAGAAAGCTCTCTCCCTCTCCCTCTTCATCTCCTAAACCCTAATTTCTTCTTCTCCATCACTCCATTCTCAAATCCTCCACGAAGATTCTCGAAGAGATGACACGCAAGTCAAAGTAACCCGAATCCAGGTACGTCTTTCCCTAATTTTTTTGAAATTTTTTTACATTATATTTGAAACCCTAGAATTGGTTTAATTCTTGAAAAAAATTTTGTAAAATAGGTTTATAATCTCTTGTACGTTCTCTTCCCTTATTTTCGAACACATGAAACCCGAAATTTATGTTGAAACCCTGACCCTAGAACACGACAAAATAGGATTTCGTTAGTAGATTTCGGCTTGCTCGACAGTAGGACTGCCAGGAATGTGGCAGTCCTAATGAAAATTAGGACTGCCACAGTCCTCGCAGTCCTCTTTCAGAAAAGGACTGCCAGGACTGTGGCAGTCCTAATTTTCATTAGGACTGCCCTATTCCTGGCAGTCCTACTTGTTTTGAGAATAAAATGGCCCACTTAATGTTATTCCAGTTGATTTGTTGGGCATCTATACATTTTCTTGGATGTAGCATATGCAATATATACAAACTCATGGTTTCTGAGGTCAATGTTATCATGATCGTAGCAGGGCCTGGTTTCTCTTGGAAATTGTCTTCAAGTATTGAGGAGTTTGAAGTTATCGTGTGATTGTTATCATGATTTTAGCATGAGTTGAATATTGTCCAACATAATCTGCTGCTGCATATTGATATTGATACAGTTGATTTCCTTTACTCATATCTTTGATATCATCAAAACTTTGCGGAAGTCAAATATATAGGATAGATTCCATGTTTGATGTACTTTTAGAACTCGAGTAGTTTGATGACAAAAGTTGTTTCTATTACTTACAAGTGTATGTTGTCATGCAGTCCACCGAACAAAAGAATACGGCACATCGCGTCAAAGCGGAAGGAACGTAAGAGCGTCCTCGCGAGCGTCCGATAACAATTATCGAACCGGCGCCCGAAGCTCGGTCTCGGACTCTGTGGCAATTTGAACTCTGTGGCAATTTCAACTTTTGAAGCAATGATATGTAGATGGATTTTGATTTTTTTCATGTTTCAAACTTTATTTGGTTGTGGATTAGTAACGTACACTTGATGAGTTATTGTGGATATTTGAACTATGTGGCAATTTCAACTTTTGTCATGAATTTGAACTCTGTTGCAATTTGAACTCTGTGGCAATTTGAACTTTGTGGCAATCTTAAACTCTGTGGCAATTTGAACTCTGTGGCAATTTCAACTTTTGTGCTGAATCTTAACTTTGTGGCAATTTGTGATGAATCTTTGAGTCTCTGTATGTTGAGTCCCACAAAGAAATCATCACACAGAGTCTCAGTATCAGGACTGCCCAACCCATGGCAGTCCTAAACTGAAGTAGGAATGCCAGGACCCTGGCAGTCCGATCCTAAACTTGCTGTTACAGCAAGTTTTAGACAGGACTGCCAGGGTCCTGGCAGTCCTACTTCAGTGTAGGACTGCCATGGTTGTGGCAATCCTAACTTTGAGCCTCTGTGTGAATTTTATTCACACAGACATTCATCACAGAGACTCAAAGTTAGGATTGCCCAACCTATGGCAGTCCTAAACTGAAGTAGGACTGCCAGGACCCTGGCAGTCCTATCCTAAACTTGCTGTTACAGCAAGTTTTAGACAGGACTGCCAGGGTCCTGGCAGTCCTACTTCAGTGTAGGACTGCCAGGGTCCTGGCAGTCCTACTTCAGTGTAGGACTGCCAGGACCCTGGCAGTCCTAACTTTGAGCCTCTGTGTGAATTTTATTCACACAGACATTCATCACAGAGACTCAAAGTTAGGACTGCCCAACCTATGGCAGTCCTAAACTGAAGTAGGACTGCCAGGACCCTGGCAGTCCTATCCTAAACTTGCTGTTACAGCAAGTTTTAGACAGGACTGCCAGGGTCCTGGCAGTCCTACTTCAGTGTAGGACTGCCAGGACCCTGGCAGTCCTAACTTTGAGTCTCTGTGTGAATTTTATTCACACAGACATTCATCACAGAGACTCAAAGTTAGGACTGCCCAACCCATGGCAGTCCTAAACTGAAGTAGGACTGCCATAGGTGGGGCAGTCCTGATACTGATCCTCTGTAACAGTTTCTCAAACTGAAACGATGCGACAGTGGACACTCACATAACACAGATAAGACACAAGTAGGTACATATAACACAAGTAGATACAGGTAAACACATATAACACAGGCAGGCACATATAGTACACAGGCAGGCACATATAGTACACAGGTACGCAAAATCAAACACATATAACTCAAATTTTCTATATATATATTACTGGACTTCATATTTCACTGTATACAAAAGTGGTCCTCCATATTTCACGACGATATTCATTAATCTGATGTGCACAAGGGAGGCCCAATGTATGTCGATGTACACACCCGCAAACCTCGGGATCAAGTCCGACAAACTTTGATCTTTCAATCTCATCAGCTATTAAGGCCAACGCCTTGTGAGATACCACGCGCATTAAAGCATTTAAGAGTACTTCCTTTCTATGCTCATGCTTGACTATATTCAAACTCATCTCAAATGATGCCTTAATTTCATTCACCGTCCGGTCTACTGATAAATGTATAGCTTGCCAAACAGAGGCGAAGTTGCCGAGAGATGATTTTAGGTGCCTCTTCAATAATGAGTGTGCTCCTTCGACACGGTTGGTAGTTGTCGTGCCGTAATGCTTCACCACATTCGACCATGCTAAGACGAATTGTTCTTTGTGCGGTTCAAGCCATGTATCTTTGATGTAAGAAATGCATGCCGGCTCCCTCGCCTCACACTTTTGCTTGAACAAGTACCATGCGGCGTCGTAACTGGCAATCGTAGATGCTCGCCACACATAATTCCAATCATTGTAGAATTCGTCAAAAATCTGCATGTCGATTTTACCCTCCTGCTTCCGAAACTTCAACTTATATTGGGCTTGAATATTACGATTGACATGCCAAGTGCATAGCAATGTATCCGCTTGAGGAAAAACAATACGAATAGCATTAATAAGGGCGTACTCTCTGTCGGTAACAAATACTGACGGCTGTGTATGACCAGTGTAAAGTGTTTTCAGTTTCTCCAACGCCCATGTGTAGTCTTCAAGCTTCTCACTCTTCATGAAGCAAAATGCCACTGGAAATGTTTTTCAAGTAGAGGTGAACCCGACAACATGAAAGAGAGGCATCTTGAACTTATTTGTCTTGTACGTGCAATCAAGGACTAACACGTCGGCAAAGGACCTGTGTCACGCCCCAGAACCAGAATACTGGAGAGCGGGGGAATGACTCAGCCAGCTACGTATTACGGGTAGATGAATACCGTATAATACGATCAATGCTGTCTAAAAGACAAGGGGGTGCACGCTACATGAAAGTCTCGCTATGGTCACTTCACATCTATTGTCTCAATCATTCAAACAAAAAGCAATAACAGAGAACATTTAAGATAAAGCAATAAGGCGTCCCAAACGCTTAGTCAAAATGTTCTTGAGATCTGGCTTTACAAAACATAGCCAGATGATATAGCAACATATACACAATTGTTATCAGCTGCAGTCTGACTTAATTACAATTATGTAAAAGTAAGTACAGGACAATCCGACTAACATGTCGGTGCCAAACGGCAAAATATAAAGTAAGTAACAAAACGAGCGGGGAAGTAAGGAACCCACTCGAGTCCTCCTGCGATCATTCCTCTAGTATTGACCATCTTGGAGGTGGAAGTAAGCTGAGTCCTCGGGAACCGGCTCTAAATCTGGCCATGCAAAACCAGAGAGGTTAGACCTCTAATAGCAAGTACCGCAAGGAAGCACGATATGAGGCATTAAACCAGTAAATAAGATAATATAATAATAGATCTCTGCTCGCTACTGGGATTCACGTGACATCACGACACTTCGAACCAACCTCCCAACCAAACAAGGACAGAAGTTGGCCCGTCATGTCATGATGCTCTGATCATCTCAGTTAGTTAACAGAGTAGGTACAGTACACAAACAAATCAACTTAAACGGCCATCCAACTCCTACGGCTTACTACTGTGAGTCCCAAGTTATCCTGGAATTATGCAATAAGGATTTCTCAGTTCTTACTATGGACAAGCAAGGCTAGTCTATCCAATCAATCAATTGCGCCAATCATGAATTAGACGAGTCCCAGCGGGACGCCCGTCGTCAATATACAATATACAATAATATAAGCAGATACCGCTTCCTGTCCGTGTGGCAGATTTGCAGTATCTGTGGGAACCAGCCGGCCTGTTGGACACTAATAGTCCCAAAGAGGGCTGCCATGTAAGAACTCGGGAATCCATTCTCTCCATACAATCATTATTTTTATTTAACTTAATAGTCTCTACGTTGAGTGAAATCCCATGCCGTGGATCATGGTCATTCGGAATGAGTACTTTCGTACAGGGTACGATATGCACAACTCTACAACGATGCCCGTGCGGTTAGGTTGTAGGTCTTACATAGCGTAATGCAACAATCCAAACTAACCACGGAACAATCATGCCTTGACCATAAAATACACATGCTTCTTTTATAGTAAAATAAATAAATAAATAAATTGAAGCCTGCATGTGTGCCTGTATGTCAATATTCGGGATCGGCCAATCGATTATAGTAGTTCATACTTAATATGAACGTGTCTCATTCATTCATTTCAATAAGACGACTAGCCAGTCTCTTAGTTCCATCTAGGAACGCATGATCAATAATTAATCAAGATAACAATCAATGTTAATTAATGCCAAATTCGAAAAATAAACATTGGAAAATAAATAATGTATGGGAAATAAAGAATCTCATGCGCTGTGGGAAATGATTGGGGAATAAATAAATCTCATGCACTGTGGGAAATGTTTGGGAAATAAAGAATCTCATGCGCTGTGGGAAAGGTTGGGAAATAAATAATATCATGCGCCTGGGGGAAATGATTGGGAAATAATTAAACTCATGCGCTGTGAAAATAAATAATCCATGCGCCTGAGGAATGCGGCTGTGGGAAATAAATATCATGCGTTGTGGAATAAGATTGAGAAATAAATAATCTATGCGCCTGAGGAATGAGATTGGGAAACAAATATCATGCGCTGTGAAATAAGATTGGGAAATAAATAATCCATGCGCCTGAGGAATGAGATTGGAAAACAAATAATCTCATGCGCCTGAGGAATGCGGCTGTGGGAAATAAATATCATGCGCTGTGAAATAAGATTAGGAAATAAATAATCCATGCGCCTGAGGAATGCGGCTGTGGGAAATAAATATCATGCGCTGTGGAATAAGATTGGGAAATAAATAATATCATGCGTCTGAGGGAAAGGATTGAGAAATAAATAACTCATGCGCCTTGGCTGTGGGAAGTGATTGGGAAATAAATAACTCATGCGCCTTGGCTGTGGGAAGTGATTGGGAAATAAATAGATTCATGCGCCTTGGCTATGGAAAGTGATTGGGAAATAAATAACTCATGCGCCTTGGCTGTGGGAAGTGATTGGGAAATAAATAGATTCATGCGCCTTGGCTGTGGGAAGTGATTGATTTGATGCGCTGTGGAAATGAAGATTTCTGTGGGAATAAAGATTTTCATGCGCTTGAGGAATGAAGATTTGATGCGCTGTGGGAATAAAGATTTCCATGCGCTGAGGAATGAAGATTTCATGCGGCTGGGACGGTTCTTCTTCTCCGAATTTTTCTGAGAACAGAACCATGGGAACCATTGCTTCCAAGCTTCATAAATCCTTCATCCCAAGCCCAAATATGGACTTCCATAGGTCAAAATTGGGTAGAACGAAATTCTCTACAACATGGAACCATCGAAACTTGAAGATAACAAGGTTTACTAGATCAAAACCTAAGAAATCCGAAAATGTATCAAACTTAGATCTACAACAAATAAGCCATAGAAATTGAAAATGCTAAGTACTAAAGAGACTTAGAATCAAATGAGGAAGATGATGGAACAATAATAATGGGGATCCATCATCAAGCAAGTTGGCACTTGCCTATCTCTTCTAGGTTGGTGGGAGAGTTATGAGGAAGAAGAAGTGAAATGGAAAGAAGTAATGAAGAGAGAGAAATGGTTTTGGGCTTTAAATGAAAGGGTGGTGGTAGGTGGGAGTATTGGGCCGGGTCCAATGGGTTCATCTAAGGCCAACCCGCAAGCAAAGCAAAGAGGTAAAAGCAGAAAATAAATGCAGGAATAAAAGCAGGAAATAAAGTGCAGAAATAAAATTACAGGAAATAAATTAACATGAAAATTTAAAGAGCAGATTAATTAACTAACATAAATTTACAGAAATTTAAATACAGAATAATACATGGTAACTATTAAATAAATACGTATTCTGGGAACGGGAAGTGACATCTCTACCCTCCTTAAAAAAATTCTGTCCTCGGAATTTCAGATCTAAGCATGATAGAAATATCGAAGCTAAACTAATCTAAGTATAAACAATTGAGTAAGCAATCATTCTACAATGATAATAACAAGTAATGTATCTACATCTAATCAATCTACAACATTAAGTAATTCTACTCATAAGGTGACAAGCATGAGGAGTTAAGACAATCAAGGTATACAGAAGAAAATATACCTTGTGAGTCAAACAGGTGCGGATACCGTGAACGGATATCATCCTCACGTTCCCACGTTGACTCTCCTAAAGAGTGATGACCCCAAGCAACCCGGACAAGGTTAATTGTTCGGTTCTTGAGTACCTTCTCTCTTCGGTCCAAAATAGACACAGGCTGTTCCTCGTAAGACAGGTTGGTACCAACAACCAGCTCAGAATGATCAAGGACATGGCTTGGGTCCGATACATACCTTCGCAACTGAGATACATGAAATACGTCATGCACCTCTCGTAACGAAGGTGGAAGGGATAAACGATATACAACATCGCCTACCCTCTCAAGGATAACAAACGGGCCCACGTATCGGGGACTCAACTTTTCGCGAATGCCAAATCTAATGACCCCACGGGTAGGTGAGATCCGCAAGAATACGTGGTCCCCAACAGAAAACTCTAACGGCCTACGATGCTGGTCTGCCCAATGACGATGCCGATCCTGCGCAACTCGAAGTCACTCTCTAATTCCTTTAACCACTTCAACCGTCTGAACAATCAATTCTGGACCTAGCATCTTTTTCTCCCCAATATCGTCCCACGCTAGTGGCGACCTACACTTCTTACCATATAGTGCTTCAAATGGCGCCATCTGGATACTGGCTTGATAACTGTTGTTATATGAGAACTCGACCAAGTGTAGGTGGCTCTCCCAAGATCCTCCAAAATCCAGAGTGCAAGCTCGCAACATGTCTTTCAAAGTCTGAATTGTTCTTTCTGATTGCCCGTCTGTCTGGGGATGGTAAGCCGTGCTAAACCTTAACTTGGTACCCAGGCTATGATGTAAGCTCTTCCAAAAATGTGATATAAAACGGGTATCTCTGTCTGACACAATACTGACTGGGACCCCATGCTGTCTGACTATCTGCTGCATATACAATTCTGCCAACTTCTCCGTAGATTGACCTACTCTGAAAGGAAGAAAGTGCGCCACCTTTGTAAGCCGATCTACTATCACCCAAATAGCATTTTTGCCACTTGGTGATCTCGGTAAACCGGTCACAAAGTCCATTGTGATATGCTCCCACTTCCATTCCGGGATAGGAAGCGGTTGCAATAATCCAGCTGGCCTCTGCTGCTCTGCCTTCACTTGCTGACATACCAAGCAACGGGAAACAAATCTAGCTATCTCCCTCTTCATCCCATTCCACCAGAAGTGCTGCTTGATATCTTGGTACATCTTGGTCCCTCCAGGGTGTACAGAATACTGGGAACTGTGAGCTTCAGTCATAACCTCATGTCTGATATCTCCACTAGGCACACATAGACGTGACCCAAACCTAAGTGTACCATCCTCATGAATCTGCATCTCCTTTCTGAGTCCTGACTCACATTCTTCCCTAAGCTTCTGAATCCTTGGGTCTTGTGTCTGAGCTGCCTTGATTCTGTCTACCAAGTCGGATTGAACTTGTAGACTCGTCAGAACTCCTACATCACTAGGAAGTATAACCTCGATGCCCATCTCCTGAAGGTCTTCTAAAATGTGCTTCTGTGTTGTCAACATAAATGCGCCACCTCTCCTGCTAAGAGCGTCTGCTACCACATTAGCCTTGCCTGGATGATACTGAAGCTCCACGTCGTAATCCTTGATCAACTCCAACCATCTTCTCTGCCTCATATTCAGTTCCTTCTGAGTAAAGATGTACTTCAGACTTTTGTGGTCCGTGTACATCTCCACTCGGTCACCATATAAGTAATGCCTCCATAGCTTCAAAGCGAATACTACTGCCGCCAACTCCAAATCATGAGTTGGGTAATTCTTCTCGTGGTCCCGAAGTTGCCTAGATGCATATGCTATCACCTTCCCATGCTGCATGAGGACACATCCAAGTCCTTTACCTGATGCATCGCAATAAACGGTAAAACCTCCGGGTCCAACTGGCAATGTAAGAATAGGCGCTGATATCAACTTCTGCTTCAGATTCTCAAATGATGCCTGGCATTCTGCCGACCAGACGAATGGCACGTCCTTCCGTGTCAAGCGAGTCATGGGTGCTGAAAGCCTTGCAAAGTCTGATACAAACCTTCTGTAATATCTTGCCAATCCCAAAAAACTCCGCACATCTGCTACGGTCTTGGGTACTGGCCAACTTTCTACTGCTTCTACCTTCTTGGGATCCACTGCTACTCCAGCTCCTGATATGATATGACCCAAAAATGAAATGTGATCTGACCAAAACTCACATTTGCTGAGCTTGGCATACAACTGGTTCTCTCTCAGAACCTGTAACACCTTCCGGAGGTGGTCTTCATGCTCCTCTTCACTAGTTGAATATACAAGAATGTCATCGAGAAACACAACGACAAATTGATCCAGGTACGGCATAAAGATGCGGTTCATCAAATCCATAAATATTGCTGGAGCATTGGTCAAACCAAACGGCATTACTAAGAATTCATAATGCCCATACTTCGACCTGAATGCTGTCTTGGGAATGTCTTCCTTCCGAACCCTCACTTGATGATACCCTGAACGAAGATCTATCTTGGAGAAAACTCTAGCTTTGCTCAACTGATCAAACAAGTCATCGATCCTGGGTAATGGGTACTTGTTCTTCACTGTTGCCGCGTTAAGCTTCCTGTAATCGATGCATAATCTGGATGACCCATCCTTCTTTCCTACAAGTACCACTGGTGCTGCCCAGGGTGACACGCTAGCTTGGATGAACTTCTTCTCCTTCAGTTCCTCTATGTGCTGATATACCTTGGCCTGCTCTGAATCCGCCATTCTGTAAACTCGATCTGATATCGGTTTAGTTCCAGGTGCCAATTCTATACTGAACTCAATATCTCTAACTGGTGGTAGACCTGGAAGTTCTTCGGGAAATACGTCCAGAAATTCTTCAACTACCTTCGGAACTTGAACTTCTTCCATTGTTGTCACTACTCCCTGCTCTTGTTGAGTTGCTACTGATCTGACTAAGGTGAACCGCTTCATGCCTGGAATGTCAAAGGATACACTCCCTCTACGACAATCTATTGTCGCATGACTGTCTTTCAGCCAGTCCATGCCTAAGATAACGTCAAAATTTCCAACAGGAAATTCTATCAACCGGGCGGGTAAGGAATGCCCGCAAACTACAACGCTACACGCTAGAATAACTCTACTAACTCCTACGAGCCCATTACCAGTGAGTATATTCAACCTCCCTGGCAATGTCTCGAACTCCATACCTAGCCGTGTTGCAAATTGTGCAGATATAAATGAGTGTGATGCTCCCGAATCAAACAATGCTACTGCGGGATAAGAGGCGACGAGAATGTTACCTGCCACAACATCTCCCGATGCCAATGCCTCTTCCAAGGACAGAGTGAATGCCTACCCTCGACCTCCTTGCTGGTTCCCATGCTGCGGCCTAGCCTGGTGCTGCCGCTGGCCCCTGCCTTGGTGATGCTGGGGTGGTCTATGCTGGTGTTGTTGCATCGGCGGTCCCTGCTGCCGAAACATCTGAGCCTGCGTCATGAACGGACGCTGGGCCAACGGTCTCACTGCTACCGCTGGTCCTCGATACTGTCCTGCCCCTGGTGCTGGCAGAGCAGGAAACTGTTGTACTAGTCCTCCTGACCTCGAATTCATGGGACATGTGGTAACCCGATGATCTGGGTTTCCACATATCAAACACTGCCCGTTCAATGTCCGACACACATCTCTAGTGTGCCCTATCTTCCCACAATAAGTGCAGCCCGCTGGGGCTTGCTGGTTCTTCCTCTGATGCTGTTGCTTCTGCCTTGGTGGTGGTGCTGGCCCTCGCATTGTCACATCATGAATGCGGATGCCAAGGGACGGTGCTGTTGTTCGGGGAGCTGCTCCCCCTCCTCCTTCAATCTGACTGTGGGATCTCTTCTGACCCCCAGTCCTTGCCGCAAGCCTCCGAATGGTTATCTCATGCCTTCGAGTTGCCGTCAATACTTCATCAAAAGTCTGGTAATTGTGCCCCTCTATCAATTGCAAGAGCTCAAGATGAAACCCTTGCTTGAACCTCATAGCCCTCTGGCTCTCTGTTGCTACCATCTCTGGGGCGAACCTACTCAATCTGCAGAACTCTGCTGCATAAGCATCTACAGTCTTGCCAGCCTGTCTAAGATTGATAAACTTCTGTTGTAGCTTAAATTGCGCCACAACTCCATAGTACTTCGTCTTGAATCTTGCTGTAAAATCGTCCCAAGCCACAGGACGTCTGATGCCTACCTCCTCTGATTCCCACCAATCACGTGCGAGATCTTGAAGTAACAGCTTCACTAGATCCACACGTTCTTCTGCTGGCACCTTAGCTGCTGTCAGAATAGCCTCCATATCCTTAAGCCATGTATCTGCTGAAATGGCATCTTCCGTGCCCTCGAAACGGCGGGGGTTGTACTTGCAAAACCTGACTGATGCTCCGGAATCTGTTCTCACTCCTCTTTCCAAAGCTGTCTGCAATCCTTGGTTAAGTAGTACATTCTGCTCTTGTAACTGAGCGTGCATGCGCTGCTGGGCCAACATCTGATGTTGCTGAGTAGCCATCATCCCTCTCATGATCTCCAGAAGGGCTGGTGTGTCCACTTCCACTGGGGTAGGTGGAACTATTGGTGGTGTTGGAACCTCCGGATACTGCGGTCCAACTGTTGGTTCCACTATCACCTCTTCTTGAATAGCCTCTTGAGGTTGTACTGGCTCTTGTTGCTGACCAACCTGGTCAGGTTGCCCATGCTGCCCTTGTTGTTGTTGCCCAATCCTGACAGATGCGGACGAGGTGCCCCTAGGAAAAGGGACAAGAGAATAATCAAACGGTCGGACAGGGAAGATCAATGAAGTCAAAGGATACCGGAATGTCAAGCTAGAATCGAGAATACGAATCAGGAGATCAAGGGGAAACATGTGTGATTGAGACATCCTATAAATTAAAACACCCCACAAGTCTGAAATCAGACCTGCATGGGCCACCACTAAAACCTTGTCACGCCCCAGAACCAGAATACTGGAGAGCGGGGGAATGACTCAGCCAGCTACGTATTACGGGTAGATGAATACCGTATAATACGATCAATGCTGTCTAAAAGACAAGGGGGTGCACGCTACATGAAAGTCTCGCTATGGTCACTTCACATCTATTGTCTCAATCATTCAAACAAAAAGCAATAACAGAGAACATTTAAGATAAAGCAATAAGGCGTCCCAAACGCTTAGTCAAAATGTTCTTGAGATCTGGCTTTACAAAACATAGCCAGATGATATAGCAACATATACACAATTGTTATCAGCTGCAGTCTGACTTAATTACAATTATGTAAAAGTAAGTACAGAACAATCCGACTAACATGTCGGTGCCAAACGGCAAAATATAAAGTAAGTAACAAAACGAGCGGGGAAGTAAGGAACCCACTCGAGTCCTCCTGCGATCATTCCTCTAGTATTGACCATCTTGGAGGTGAAGTAAGCTAAGTCCTCGGGAACCGGCTCTAAATCTGGCCATGCAAAACCAGAGAGGTTAGACCTCTAATAGCAAGTACCGCAAGGAAGCACGATATGAGGCATTAAACCAGTAAATAAGAGAATATAATAATAGATCTCTGCTCGCTACTGGGATTCACGTGATATCACGACACTTCGAACCAACCTCCCAACCAAACAAGGACAGAAGTTGGCCCGTCATGTCATGATGCTCTGATCATCTCAGTTAGTTAACAGAGTAGGTACAGTACACAAACAAATCAACTTAAACGGCCATCCAACTCCTACGGCTTACTACTGTGAGTCCCAAGTTATCCTGGAATTATGCAATAAGGATTTCTCAGTTCTTACTATGGACAAGCAAGGCTAGTCTATCCAATCAATCAATTGCGCCAATCATGAATTAGACGAGTCCCAGCGGGACGCCCGTCGTCAATATACAATATACAATAATATAAGCAGATACCGCTCCCTGTTCGTGTGGCAGATTTGCAGTATCTGTGGGAACCAGCCGGCCTGTTGGGCACTAATAGTCCCAAAGAGGGCTGCCATGTAAGAACTCGGGAATCCATTCTCTCCATGCAATCATTATTTTTATTTAACTTAATAGTCTCTACGTTGAGTGAAATCCCATGCCGTGGATCATGGTCATTCGGAATGAGTACTTTCGTACAGGGTACGATATGCACAACTCTACAACGATGCCCGTGCGGTTAGGTTGTAGGTCTTACATAGCGTAATGCAACAATCCAAACTAACCACGGAACAATCATGCCTTGACCATAAAATACACATGCTTCTTTTATAGTAAAATAAATAAATGAATAAATTGAAGCCTGCATGTGTGCCTGTATGTCAATATTCGGGATCGGCCAATCGATTATAGTAGTTCATACTTAATATGAACGTGTCTCATTCATTCATTTCAATAAGACGACTAGCCAGTCTCTTAGTTCCATCTAGGAACGCATGATCAATAATTAATCAAGATAACAATCAATGTTAATTAATGCCAAATTCGGAAAATAAACATTGGAAAATAAATAATATTTGGGAAATAAAGAATCTCATGCGCTGTGGGAAATGATTGGGGAATAAATAAATCTCATGCACTGTGGAGAATGTTTGGAAAATAAAGAATCTCATGCGCTGTGGGAAAGGTTGGGAAATAAATAATATCATGCGCCTGGGGGAAATGATTGGGAAATAATTAAACTCATGCGCTGTGAAAATAAATAATCCATGCGCCTGAGGAATGCGGCTGTGGAAAATAAATATCATGCGTTGTGGAATAAGATTGAGAAATAAATAATCCATGCGCCTGAGGAATGAGATTGGGAAACAAATATCATGCGCTGTGAAATAAGATTGGGAAATAAATAATCCATGCGCCTGAGGAATGAGATTGGAAAACAAATAATCTCATGCGCCTGAGGAATGCGGCTGTGGGAAATAAATATCATGCGCTGTGAAATAAGATTGGGAAATAAATAATCCATGCGCCTGAGGAATGCGGCTGTGGAAAATAAATATCATGCGCTGTGGAATAAGATTGGAAAATAAATAATATCATGCGTCTGAGGGAAAGGATTGAGAAATAAATAACTCATGCGCCTTGGCTGTGGGAAGTGATTGGGAAATAAATAACTCATGCGCCTTGGCTGTGAAAAGTGATTGGGAAATAAATAGATTCATGGGCCTTGGCTGTGGGAAGTGATTGGGAAATAAATAACTCATGCGCCTTGGCTGTGGAAAGTGATTGGAAAATAAATAGATTCATGCGCCTTGGCTGTGGGAAGTGATTGATTTGATGCGCTGTGGAAATAAAGATTTCTGTGGGAATAAAGATTTCCATGCGCTTGAGGAATGAAGATTTGATGCGCTGTGGGAATAAAGATTTCCATGCGCTGAGGAATGAAGATTTCATGCGGCTGGGACGGTTCTTCTTCTCCGAATTTTTCTGAGAACAGAACCATGGGAACCATTGCTTCCAAGCTTCATAAATCCTTCATCCCAAGCCCAAATATGGACTTCCATAGGTCAAAATTGGGTAGAACGAAATTCTCTACAACATGGAACCATCGAAACTTGAAGATAACAAGGTTTACTAGATCAAAACCTAAGAAATCCGAAAATGTATCAAACTTAGATCTACAACAAATAAGCCATGGAAATTGAAAATGCTAAGTACTAAAGAGACTTAGAATCAAATGAGGAAGATGATGGAACAATAATAATGGGGATCCATCATCAAGCAAGTTGGCACTTGCCTATCTCTTCTAGGTTGGTGGGAGAGTTATGAGGAAGAAGAAGTGAAATGGAAAGAAGTAATGAAGAGAGAGAAATGGTTTTTGGCTTTAAATGAAAGGGTGGTGGTAGGTGGGAGTATTGGGCCGGGTCCAATGGGTTCATCCAAGGCCAACCCGCAAGCAAAGCAAAGAGGTAAAAGCAGAAAATAAATGCAGGAATAAAAGCAGGAAATAAAGTGCAAAAATAAAATTGCAGGAAATAAATTAACATGAAAATTTAAAGAGCAGATTAATTAACTAACATAAATTTACAGAAATTTAAATACAGAATAATACATGGTAACTATTAAATAAATACGTATTCTGGGAACGGGAAGTGACAACCTGGCCAAATTTGTGCAATCAGGATGAGCCCAAAAGAGTGATAATACTTCATCACTGTGGGGGTGTCTTCTATGGAACTCAACATAATGATTATCGGCAAGCAACTTGAGCACTTCTTGCATCGACATTCTTGATTTCGTCCGGACAGCGTTTGAGGAAGCTAGGGCGTTGTATATTATCTTCATTGTAGACATGTTCTTCTCATCTTCATGTCGTATGACGGAATATATTTGTCTCGGTGCAACTCCGGAGGTGGTCAAGTCTTCGACTATCTTCTTCTCCGTATTGTTCAACCGTCCGACATACGGATGACCCAATAGTGTCTCGGCAAACTCATGGTTGTGGGTTCCATTCTTCACTTCTACTGTCCATTTTCCCTCTTCTAAGTTTCTGATATGTATCGTGAATGGACAACCACATTTTCTCGTTCCAACATTTCTTCTTGGAACTTTACTTTGGCTAACTTCTACTGTGTTTTTCTTGTGCATCCTGAACACACCACCTCTTTCACAGCCCACCACCACAGTTTGTCGTCCCGGTCGATTTCGGGCCGATCTGGATATCACTAGAACAATGTTGTTTTCCCGTCCGACTTCTCGACACCAATGTACCGCACCCTCGCTTGATTCAAAACATAGATCGGTCCAAAATAAATGGGCTACATTGACTGCAATTGGAGTCGGTACCGCCAAATCGGAAGATCGCAAGTCCTACAATAAATATTCTTTGGTTAGTACAATTAGACAAAATTTTAAAGTAAATAGGTTTCATAGATTAGGCCCATGCATAAGATTGGTGTCCATAAATAACAAATTGTGTTAATAGCAAAACCGTCTTCTGTGAAGGACTGCAATAGAACTCTGTATTCTTATCATAGAATAGGACTGCCAGAGTGGAGGCAGTCCTTCACAGAAGAAGGACTGCCAGGACCCTGACAGTCCTACCTATTTGTAGGACTGCCAGGGTCCTGGCAGTCCTTCTTCTGTGAAGGACTGCCTCCACTCTGGCAGTCCTATTCTATGATCGGGACTGCCTGAGTGTTGGCAGTCCTCTGTGTCACAGCACAAGTTTAGGACCGAGCTCAAGTTCAAATGTAGTTACCAAGAGAGCTTCCGATGCATCAAAGTTGTCTTCGGACGTGGCGGGAACGTGTTCTTCGGACGTGGCGGGAACGTTTGATGATCCCGGTTGATCCATGTTCAATATTTTTCTATATTTAACACATAATTCAACTTTAATATGTGAAATTCTTCTTTAAAACATGAAACATACTATAGTTCGATGACTTACCAAAAATTTGGAGAAGTCAATGACCTAGAGTTGAGGGAGAGAACAATTTGCCAACAATGTAGGAAGAAAAGAAAAAATTTAGGGTTTTAATTCTATGACCTAAGAGAAGAGAAGGAGGGAAGAAAATAGTTGAGGGAGAAAAGAAAAGAGAAGAAGGAGAGAGAAAATGAAAATTGGTATTTATAGTTGTGCTTGGGCTAGCCCCTAGCAAAAAATTTCGATGGCAAACTTGTAATAAACTTGAAAAATTTTGGGCTAGCCCCTAGCAATTTTGGTAGTGCCTATAGAAAAAACAAAAAAAAATCGGCGTAACAAACGCACCTTATAAGGATAGAAAATCCCTATTTATGTGAAACAATCAACAAATAATTAACTACAGAAATTATTTTTAATACTGATGCATTGCGCCTTTTTCCTTCTGCTTTCTCCCTAACGCCATTATATCGACACTTCCGAAGAAGACCTAAAAATTCTCTTTCGGGAAATAATAATAATTAGGGTTAGGTTTATATGTATAAATTTCCTCTTCCAATTCGACTCCCGATCGAGAGCTCGAGATTCAACGCCGTTCCGATGTTGAGCTAGGAGAAGAAGCTCCAGAAATTCGAATGAAGTCTTCTCCGGGGTCCTTCAGCATCGCGGCCAGCGCGCCGAGGCTCCTCGTAGACAACCGGATCACCCTCCGGAACTACTACCGGATCGCCCATAATCTGATCAAGCAGGCGAGTTTCTCGTGTCAATCTTCGATTTGTGCGCTTTTGATTGTTGAATTTGATAGATTTTAGGGTTTTGGTGGTCATATTTGTTTGGTTTTGGAATAAAGTTCCAATTTTGGAACTGTTTTGATTCATTTACCATATATGTAGTGATCAATGTTAATAGTATGTTTAAATTTTGCGTTGTTCCGCCGAAGTTATCGCTTTTAGTTCAGAAGAAGCCGCATTGATTCACTTTTATTCCATAAAAAGTAAAGTGTCGACCATAATCTAATCAAACAGTTTCTTATATGAACTTCCAAATGGTGTGCTTTTATATGTTAAATTTTTTAAAATTTAGGGTTTTGTTGGTTGTATCTGTTTGGGTTTGGAATAAAGTTTCAATCTTGGCCAGTGTACAATTTAGAATGAGAGGAATTTGTGTAGATTAGCTTTAATAAAAAATATATTAATAGAGGTTAATTCCTTTTCATCTATGCATTAATAAATATCCAAAGAAAGTTATCATATCTTTCATTAGTTAGCTGAAATAATTGCTTGTAGTTTAGAAGAAGTCGCATTAGTTCACACTCCTTAAACTGGAGTAGCTGAAATAAATTTCCACCTCTATCCCCACCTTCTCCACCAACTCCAATACCCGCTTCCTCCCCCCTCTCCTCCATAACCACCGTAACATCCTTCTTTCTCTCCACCGCATCCTCTCCACCTCCAAATCCACCTTCCCTTCATTTCCCTATCCAATAACAACCACCGACGACTTCGCTTAAGAAATATGGGTAAAATTTGTATACAATATTTGTTTCACCAATTTGGTCTGATCATCACCATGGGGAGGAGGAGATGGAGGTGGCAGAAAGGGTGGAGGAGAGGGAGGATGATGAGGTGCTGGAGAAGGTAGGAGATGGAAGTGAATGAGGTGTGGATGGTTATGGAGGCGAGGAGGCGACGGGCAGTGGAGGAAAAAGGGAGGGGTGTAAGCGTCTTTGACTCTTTTCCATATTATACTAATGCCTTTGTGGGTAAAAGTGAAGAAATAAATCGTGATAGCAAAGTGAACATAAAAGTTGTTTATGTTTACCAAGTGAACTATTAGCTAAGTTGAAAGTATTTAAGAGCAAGTCACCCATTTTTTTAATCGAATCAAGTGTGTTCTCAAACAGTATAATATCAATTTAAAACTGTAACCTTTGACCTTCGTTGAAGACCACCTTTCAATAAACAACAGCGCGATATAAACTCCATAGAATTAAAAGTTGAAACATTCGAGTGTATTCAAATGTTTATAAGTAAATAGAAGCAATATTTTCTTAGACAAAATAATCAAACAGGAAATCCTGATGAGTTGCTGGCTTTGTGCAGGCTGATATATATCGTCAGGAGAAGAATATAATAGATCTCTATGTCATGCTTCTACGATTTTCAAGGTTAGCGATTAATTCAGACGTGTATGATTGGTTGGATGGTAGTATACTTTTCTGGTTTTCAAGGTTAGCGATTAATTCAGATGTGTATGGTTGGTTGGATGGTTGTATACTTTTCTGGTTTTCTGAATAATCATAAATACAAAGAAATGAGGAAACATATAATTTTTTCACTTGTTTATTCTTAAAATCATAGGATAAGTGGGCTTTATCTGATGCAGTTTGATCACTGAGACCATTCCATTCCATCGAGATTACAATGTGTCTCTACACGGTGAAAGGAATTTCAACAGGAAGGTATATACAAGTATTGTTAAATCCATTAAGCTCTTTTCACTGAGGCTTTGTGCTTAAGAGCTTTTATTTTATGTAGCAGATTGCACGCCTTGCAGTTGCAGCCTGTTTGATCTATCACTATTGCTCGTTCGTTTGATTGTTTTACAGTTATTTTGAAACAAAATTTGACATGTTATACTTTTCATATAGAAATTATTAGATGTCCTTGATGAGCTGGAGGAACTAAAGCCAGATGTACAAAGGAGAACTGAAGAACTTAACATGAAGTCTAGAAATCAAGTGAACAATTGGGGCCAAGTTCACCAAAATTCTTTGGTAGGCAATTCGTTGGGATGGCCTTCTGTTAACAGGCAGCCTGTAAGAAATGAGTCCAGACAGGTAGGATCACTTTGCATTTTGCTATCATTATAAAATGTCTTCATTCTCTAGGTCTTTGTACATGCATATAAGCCAAAAATGGCTATATCTTAAATGATTATGATTATATTACCATAACGGTGTGTGTGCCAAGTGATTAGGAAACAAGCTACTTCTTCTTCGACTGAGTCATATATATTCTTGTTGCATATTGCAGACTAATCGGTTTGTCATCCAAGATGGCTACACTAGAGGTTCAGTTCAGCAGTGGTACAAGTTACCACAAACCAAGCCTGTAGAAGAACAATTTCGCAAATTGTAAGAATCTGTGAGAACCTTTCTTATATAATAGCTCCATTAATGTGAATAAGTTAATGAGAATCACTGTTCGTTTATAGCTAGATGCTGTGAATGTAGACTCTATCACCCTGCTGTGCATAAGTTAATGAGATCATTGTTTGTTTATAGCTAGATGCTGTGAATGTAGACTTCATCACACCCTGTTGTGCGACTTAATATACGAGGCAATTTCAGTGGCTTATAACTGTTTAGCACATGCATAGTATGGCTGCAATTTTCTGTTTGATTAGCTTATTATCTATTTTCATTGGCACTACTGCAATGGATTACAGACCAAGCTAGTTTTCTCAAAGTAGTTTCCTTTATGGAGAAAACTAGCTTCCTTTACTTTCTTCTGTAGTTTTTGCTAAATAGTAAATATAGAAGCAATTTTGTTCATTCCCTTTGTTAAATCAAACTTTTTATTTGTTATTTTAACTGATATGAAATCATTTAAATGATACCTATCATAGGATATCCCTTCACCTTTTTTTACTCAGGTTATTGAACAACTTCCCACTTTACTTTACTTTTATTTTTCATGTGATTATAATTAAATAAAAAGAACGGTTATGTCCAGGAGCAAGATGTTGAAAGAAGTCTCATGATGGTAGAAAGGAAGTGTCAGGTCACCGTAATTATGTCAAATGGCTTGCCTGTCTACACTTGAATGCTTATATTGTTGCGAATTTGAGTTGTAAACTTGTAATTACTGTCTAATTTTTACCCTATATGCATATGAAACATATGTATGAGAATAGTGTCTTCTATAATTGTAAAGGGTTGTGATGCTCTGTTAGCATACATTTTATATAAGATGTAAATGAAATGTTTGTTAGTGTATTTTAGTCATAATCTTAGTGTAAGTTTCCTTCTTATAAAGGAAGTCCTGGTATTCATACAACATTCAGCGACTTTGTCTATTTGCTCTTGCAAGCGTCATGACCTAATTGTTCTTCACAACCATGTGCCATGATTAGAGCTTAAGCTGGTGTATCCGAAAAGGTGCATGCTTTACTTCGGAGTCTTACCAAGGGGTTTAATTTTTGTAAGTGTTAGGTTTTTTGGATCAAATGGATTTGAGTCAACAGTCAAACCTGTGGATTAGTCACATTAAAGAATGTGCTGGTATTCTATTGAAGTTGGATTCTTTTAGTTGCTTTAAGGGAGGGAGTTAGAGCTGATGGCACCTGGATGTTTAAAAGGAAAGGTTCATATTTCATTGGTGAAGAAAGCTATACTAGATTCTAGTAATTTGGATATCAGACTCCTGACCTTTAGAAAATAGATAGTCGGAAGCAAAAAAAGTTCTACAGTATTTGTTCTATAATGTTGCATTATTGGAAGAAATAAGAATATGTAGCATCTCCCTATAGTTCAAGTCTATCAGTGCTTAGGATACTAATACTGTTGCTTTTCAACTGGTATTATAGTTATAACAGATAAGCATACTAAACTCTTGGTAAATAACATGTAATGAGCATCATAGGGGAATACTGTTTTAATTTTCTTGCTTGATTGATGTTGCTAGACATTCTTCTGTAGGTCTTTAAGCTTCCCTCGTCCTAAGGAGGAGACTTTATCAAGACATTCCATCTTAGGTCCAAATGGACTGAATGGAAAATGGCAGCCACCAGTTATCAGTCACGGGGTAATGCATAATAATTCATCCTTTTAATATTAGATATCGTAGTAATATTAATATTGTTCCCTTATGCAGATCCAGTATCCAAGCAATCTTGACTACAGTCCAATTGAAATCCCAAGGTTAAGCTTTAAATCTAGTTCTCACATTTTTTTTTTCTTCAGAAACATGTGTATTTTTTCTCATAACTTTCAGCTTCAAAATTTTAGTTTTCAGCTCAGATTATATTTTTGTCAAATGGTTATTTAGTATCGAGATTTTTTTTTTTTGTGTGTGTAAATCTCATTCACTTTCTTGGTAAATTGCAGGATCCATCTTAGTGTTTTTACATTTTATGACCCTCTCTTTTATCCTTATTAGACATTACTCTCTTGCTGTCATTTTTTGACAAACCGTTAAATCTGAACCAAAAAAGAAAAGAAAAGTGCCCCTCTCAGATAACTAATTCTTGTAATAATCAAAAGAAAAACTTAGTTTACCAAAAATACTCCTCTCTCTCTCTCTCTCTTCCTCCTTTGTCCAGTCTACTAGTGAGTTGCTGGTGACACCGTCCATCCCCAATCTTGGCGCACTCAGAGAGCTGCTAACCCGTCTATGCGGAGTATTGTTTGGGTTGGGTTATTAGGCAAAACTTTTCTGAATTGAATAATTCAAAATCTTCACATAAGATTTGTAAAGAAAAGTATCCAAAATAGTTAAATAAAGGGAATACAGTCTATACTTCAAGACAGGACCCTGACAGGCAGCCTAGATCACTATATGGTAAATGTGAATAACTTTGGTGTGTCATTTTGCAAGATTGATGTCCTCGTGCCCATGCTCATGCTACTACAGTTATGTGTAATGCTATATGGTAATAAGCTCAGTTTGTCCTATCCTTGAGCAGCCTTCACCAGCCAACAAAGGATGAACTTGTGGCTGCAGAAGATAAGGGTGAGCCAGAACATACAAAATCACCACTTGAAGAAGTCCTTTCCTTGCATGATACTGGAGTTCATACTGAAGAACCAAGTACACTGAGCACCTTAGATGTTACTGAAGTTCCTGGTAGTATTAATATGAATATCATCAGAGAACCTTCTCCGCCACCCGTTCTTGCAGAAGTACAGGATTTAGCTACTATCAGTTCAGAACTTTCCAACCCCATATCTGTACAAGCAACTTCAGTTCAGGATGAGCTTGTGCGCGCTGAATCTCCTTTGGAAGTTCACATTGTAAGACTTTCCTATGCTCTCTTGCTTTAATATACTATGCACATCTTCTACAAGCAACCTAGCTCTCAACTGACACTTAACTGGTTTATTTTTTAATTTTAGCACCACTTGGTCTGTTTTCTCATCCAACAGTTTCTTATTTGCTTTTGTAGTCAACTACAATGATGGACAGCTTCATGAGGTTTGCCAAGTCAAATACCGATAGAAGCTTAGAAACTTGTGGTGTTCTTGCAGGTTCACTTGTAAGAGACAATACTTCATGAATCTTTATAAGTTAAAAAAGCTTTTGACTGTATCAAGAGGCTTACATTTTCCTTGCTTTCAGAAAAACAGAAAATTTTATGTGACAACCCTTATCATCCCAAAACAGGAGGGCACATCTGATTCAGTAAGTTAGTTCTATAATAGTTTATTTAACATTAGCTTTGTACTTTTAGCTATAACAATTTTACTCGTCGTCCAGTGTCAGACTACAAACGAAGAGGAAATATTTGAGTACCAGGACAAGCACTCTCTCTTTCCCCTTGGATGGATTCATGTGAGTTTTTATTTGCCAAAAGAAATTCACTTGTAAATTGACATGGATGCCCATTATTTGTTTTATAGTTGAGCATGATTGCTCTTGCCAATGCCAGCTTTTCGATATCTTATTGGTTATTAAATGGTTTACCATATTCTTATGCAACAATATCCCTCTTTGCTATTATTGATCCTTTTTTCTTTTGCCTTCTCTATCTAATAACTTTTCACCTTTGATTTTACAAATTTCTTCTACCTGATAATTGCTTTATCTGTGCGGATCAGTACTTGAAATGTAATGGAGTGATCTTAATCTTTTATCCATACCTTACTAGCCTCATGTCACGACCCGCACCCGGATATACGGATACGAATACGTGGGCCACGTCCAGCCTATGCCGCAGTATCGGCGGTAGAACGCTGTCTAGTACCAAATAAATATACACTACATCTAGAAGGTCCATGAACTACAAATGTACTCAATCACAACCCAACATCAAAAGAAGATAAGATAGGAAAGATAACTAAGGCACGAGAACAATTAGAAACTACTAGAAGGAATCATAAGACAAAAAAATAAAGAAGAAAAAACAAGACAAACTAAGGATAACTACCTGGCAACTCACATAGAAGAATAGTGAGATCCACCTCAGCTAGCAACATCATGAAGTCCAATAATGGCATAACAACTCCTAAAATATTATCAACGTATCCAGTCAGGATGAAAACGAGTACATAAACTAACAACAGTTTCATAGTATTGTCAAATGCTGTAAGAGACAATCATAATGGAATACAAGATGATATATCAAGACTGTAAGTAAAACATAATATATAAACTGGAAATCATGTCAAGGTGAATCACGCAGGGAAAGTAAGCTGAACTGTAATATGTAACTGATGTAATAAATGTAAAATGTGCCTCGAATATCATAGCATAATGTGATCGGTAAGGGTCAAGATCAGGCTTCCAGTCGACCGGCTACAAGTACGTGGACTCGGCCCGGCCGGGATGGCAAGCTATGGAGCAAGTAGTAGCACAGGTCAGGCTATACCCATCGTGAGGTGAGGGTATAGCTATGATACAAGTAGTAACTCAAGATGGACATTGATCACACTATCTATAAATTTTCCCATTCCCGAATAGTATACGGATCCGGACATAGCACGTCATGGCACGAGATTCCCTAAGAAGGTAGCTACTCCTTCTCAAGAATCGGTGTCAATACAAGTACAAGAATAAGATCGAGCAAGTACCAGTATCCCAAAAAAAATCCAAGAATGACATCTCATGACAGGAATCCGGTATATACTAGTCCGTGTACCATCGTGACGAGAATCAAGTAAAACACTATAACTGAATCGGATACAGAAAATATCAAGACAAGGAACTACTATCAGAGAATGTACTCGCCTGAGATCTGGTGGAATATGTCAACTGTGTAATCTGGCTCAGAGTGAAATCACAGACCTAAAGATGAGATATATATATAAGCTAATTAGGGTTCAACAGTGTTAGGCATGATTAATCTAGGTCAATCTCAGTCCACTAAGTAAAACTAGGTCACACTGAGTCACACTAGGTCAAACTAGGTCACAGGAAGTCAAACCAAGTCAAACTAGGTCAAACTGGGTCAAAGGTTGACTTACAGTTGACTTATGGTCAACTGGTCAACTCTAGTCAACTCTAGGTTAAACTAGGTCAAATGTTGACTCTACTTCGACGTCCAGTCAAAGCAGTCAACCATGGTCAAACAGGGTCAAGGCTAGTCTCTATAAACATCTACAGGGTCAACACATTCAATTTCAGTGGTTGTGAAATCACTGGAATCGATGGATCTCAAAATACAACAAAAGGAGAGATTATAATAATAGGGTGAAAACCTACAGATGTTGTCGGATGGTGAAACAACCATCCCAACGTGTCCAGAATGGTCAAATTAGCTAGGATAGTCTATCCATAAGTCCAATTTGGACACAGGGACAAAAAGATAATTTCGGGTCAAAATGGTGTCCGTGTCGTACCCACTTTGCACCGAAAAATATGCCGGAATAAAAGTGCACTAAACCTAACAAATTATATGTCCACGAATCCAGAATGACGATACGAACTCAACGGTATATCCGAAATTGGATTCCGATGACCCGATCTCAGATTGGTCCGTTGATCCGGATATTGAAATCCGATTTGCACGAAAAAGCGTGTCGGAGCCAATGTCCTCAAAATTTAGCAAATTATATGTCAACGAGTCCAAAATGACGATACGAACCCAACGGTATATCCAGAATTGGATTCCGATGAGCCGATCTCAAAATGACCCGTTAACCCGGATATTGGTATCCGACTTGCACCGAAATGCGTGCCGGAACCAATGTCCACTAAAACCTAGCAAATTATATGTCAACGAGTCCAGAACGACGATACGAACTCAACGGTATATCCGGAATTGGATTCCGATGAGCCGGCGTCAAAAAGTTCCGTTGACCCGGACTGTGGGGCCCGCTTTGCACCGAAATGCGTGCCAGGGCCCACGTCCTCCAAATCTAACAAACTTTATATGAAAATGTGCCAGAACGACGCCACGAGTCTACTGGTGGTGTTAGAAATTGAATCCGGAGTTCCGGGTTCAAAAATAGAATTTTACAACTTGGAAATTACGAATTCGGACGACCAACTTTGGCGTCGAATTCAACCAATCAAACATGTTCACAATGAAACGAAACTTAAGGGGTAGGAAGAGGGTTATACCAGCTGCCCATAGGAACCAGTGGCACGCCAGACGGAGCTGCGATGGAGGAGATACGATTTCGCGAAGTTGGCTCCACGAAACTGTCCAAAAACAGTTCAAATTAAAACGTCAACTTGGTGGCCGGTTTTGATGTATCAAACGACGAAATTAACGAATGAAATTCGAGAGGGATAAAGAGGTATATACCGAGATTGTGACGGAGCAAAGAGTTCGCCGATCCAACGGTCGGATTTTTCAGGAAACACGCACAAAGTCGCTGCGACGAGGCACAAATCTGAGTTCAATTTTGCGCGCGTCACGGCGGGATCCCGTGCAAAACGCACGAATCGCCTACGTATCGCGTCGGGGAGGAGGAAGACGAGGGGGAGCTCGTCCAGGGGTTCGTCGGAGGTGCCCGGCCACGGGGGCCGCCACTGCGGCTGCTGCTGCCAAAGCCGCTGCTACTGCTGCTTGCTTGTGCTGCTGTTGCAGCTGCTACTGCTGCTGCCGGCCACGCGACGGCGATGGTCCGGCGGCGACGGCGGTGGTCCGGCGGCGACGGCGGTGGTCCGGCGGCGACGGCTGCCGCCTAGCCGAGGAGGAGGAGGAGGAAAAGGAAAAATGATGGTGAGGGTGGTGATGTGCTCGGTGGTGGTGGTGGTAGTGATGGGCATGATGATGATGATGGTGGTGGTAGTGTTAATAATGAAGAAGAAGAAGAAGAAGAAGAAGAAGAACATGGAGAAGAGGAGAATGTGAAGAAGAAGAAAAGAATTGGGGGGGGGGGTGGCTGTCGGCCAGGTAGGGGAGAGAGGGAGAGATGTGATGGGGGTGATGGTGAGAGAGTGGGTGAGGGTTATACGTGTGTGTGTGTATAAATATATAAAGAGAGTGAGAGATATTTAGAGAGAGAGAGATAGAAGTCGGTTAGAGAGAGAGGGGGGGTGTGTGCTGACATGGGGAGGGGGTGTTTGTGTGGTGAGAGAGAGAGGGAGATTTAAATATATATGTATATATATTATATGTATATATATATGTGTATATATATACAAGGAGAGAGAAATAGATATTTTGAGTAGGGAAGAAGGCAAATACAATAGTGAGATGTATGGGTAGTCATGACAGGGGTTACACCAAATTGGGTTGGGTGTTGGGTCAAGTTTGGACATGCTTTGGGGCCAAGATTTAATTAAAATAACAATTTAAACCAATTAAAATTATGGATGAAATGGGAGCACAAGGGAGATCAATTTGGTGGCACGCAAGTGGCACATGCATAATAGGCTCAAAACGGCCCAGGGCCATATATTGGGTCGACTGGATTGGACCGATGTCGGGCCCGAAAATTAAGTTGGAAGTTAAGTCACAATTTACGACAGACGATAAATTGGTCTAATTTGACCCGAAAGTTGTGCGAAGCAAATGGAGCACAAGGGAACAAGTTCGAGTGGGACACGATGTATCCACATGAAGATAATCTCGTCTACTACAAACTTCAAGAAGAAAGTTTCCAGAGACTGGCATCCCTGATGCTCTAGAAACCAAAGTCACGGTAAAGAGCATTTAATGATCAAAATTAATTAAATAAAAATGAATTATCGAAAATAATTCATTTAGAAAATTCGAAAATAAATTCCGAAAATTCTGGGGGCTTACACCTCATGATTTATTAGATCTCTTCGTTTGATATGTCCAATATGCTCTGAATGTCTCCTTATGAGATATTGGTTAAACATGTTTGTGGCGGTGTATATTACTTTGCTCAAGAAACTCAGTTGCAAATTATTCTTTTGAATTCTATATATGGTGAGTTAATTTTGTCAAGGGAGGAAAGCCATTGATGGGGAAAAAAAATCATGATAGAAACTGATCTTAACATGGACAATTCCCGAGTTCTGACACATTATTATTCTAGCTAAAGTTCTATCTGGTCCATGATTACCTATCAGATCTTTAAATCTAGTGAGTCAGGTAAAGTTTTACAACGTTCTTTGTTGTAGAATAGGATAGATATCCCTGTGCTACCTAAATAGCAGTTGTGGACTTACTACTGCATTTTTCTCCCAAAACTGCCCTTTTACCAATGTAGAGACCACCCTTCAGGTGCTATGTTCCTCCAATAAAAACCACTGTACCTCATGACTCTGAGATAGATCATTTAGTAGTTTCACGTGTGACCATGTTTCCCTCATTACCAGTAATTAGTTGATGGTGCCAAAATTATTGATCTTATTCTAGTCTTTTTATCCTCCTCAAATTAAATATTAACTCTATTGGAAATGATGCACTGATTTCATTTTGGGTGTGCAAAGGAGTTCTTAATATAATCGGTAGCTGGTGTTTGATGTTCAGTTCATCTAGGTTCTGGACACTGGAAGAAAATGAAATTTTCACCTATAAAATCATCTTATGGTTTATGCAAGAACGTTTGAACTGAAATTCTACTGCCATAGCCTAGTGCTTTGCATAGAAAGTCCATCAGCCTAAAGTATCAAATCCCTGGTAGGTAGAAGCAGATAATCTATAGTGAAAAGTTGTACTCATATGGCTCTTGATAGTGTTTATGAACCAAAGGTCTAAATGACTTCAGTAGACAGTTTACTATAATTCAAATTTTAATTATTTTATTGCCATTCTCGATGGAGGGTAATTGCCATTGGCCACATTGAATGGCTCTCAACTCATTTCTCTACTAGACCTTTTTTGTATTGAAACTCAGGAACATTTTCTACGCAATGCAGCTCTCTTCTTCTTAGATTTATGACTCGACTGTCACTATGTTTTCGTTTTCGATCTTCTCTTATCATCCATTTCGACCACTCTATGCTCAATCTGATAACATTTGACTTCCAATCCAGCTGTCCATGAATACTCATTTCTCCATAGATCTTGATGTTTAAGTATCATTTCCCAACAAAAAGCTTCCAGCTGAATTGAAAATTGGTACTTTAGGGGTGTGAATTTTCGGTACTATTAGTTTGCATTAACCTTTCATTTTGTCCTTTCCTGAGGTCTTAGAAGTCGTGTGGGGATATTGGATCTTTCTGGAAGATTGTACGGGGACAGGGTTGCATGTACTTTCCTGCAGCCGATAGACCTAAGCCTTCATTATAAGCTTGAAAATATTTGGACTTGTCTTTGGTATCTATGTGCCACACTGTCAACATCCTTCTGTTATTGCAGCTTTCGTTGGTAGCAAGGCAAGCCCAAGCTTGTTAATTTCTTTTTATGATTCCTTTGCAATCAAGCAATAATAGGTGCTAGGCCTTTGTTTCCTGCCTTTTGTCGCTTATCTTCCTATTTATTATTTGGTGCTGCAACATGTTGTAGAAGAGCGCAAAAGTGAAAAGTTAATCTTGTGAGGTATTCTTATGTTGTTTTAGCAATGTTCTGAAAACCAGACTGGACCGGCCGGTACGATCGAAAAACCGTGAACCGGCTCACTGTCTGGTTTACATGAACCCCAAAACCGTTTTACCAATTGAACCGGAACTGAACTCAATCGAACCGGCATAACTGGCAGAACCGGGCGGTTTGAACGGTTCAAAATATGTGTTATATAAGGAAATTTATATGGAAATAAAATATCAACCTAAATTTCTTAAAAAGCAATGCGTCTCTTCCTCCCTGCCTCTCCTTGTGGAAATTCGTGATACTTTTCGCCGATCCTTTCAGAAGGCCCGGTCAAGTTCTCGATCCTTTCTGGTGGCTAGATCATTGTTCAAAGGTAAGTTCATCTGTTATTTTTTATTGGTTCGTAAAGGCTATGGATCAATAGACTTTGTTTTCCTCTCTACTTTGAATGAAAAAAAATCATAGTGTGGTGCCCTAATGTGTGGAACTTTCAATAAAAGTTCTCCTTGCACTGATGTTTTTTCTTCATTTTTTGGGATCAGTATGCAAGTTGAGGACATTGACTTCCATGCTTTTAAGAAGCCAATTGATAAGAGGTTATATGAGTATATAATAATTGACATTTCATACGGATTATTCTCTTTACTTGCTTTCCTATTCTAAATCATTGTGGTTTATCACTTTTGTGATTGATGCAACCCATTAAACATCATACAATAAAGTGATAAGCCACCCCAACAAAGTAAGTAACCTAACCCATTCCCAACCTATTAAACAACATAGAATATGTAACATCTGTTCTTATCAGTCTTATGCATTCGTTCTTATCAGTGAATGTATCTTATGAAACTAAAGTCCTTAATTAAAAAAATATATATACTTAATGTTTAGGGAAGTTAGTAGCACAATAATGTTAAATTTGGTTGTATATTTTAAAGTTTGAATGGTATGGAAATAAAATATTAAAAGCATTATTTGACATTATCTGCCAAAGAGTTACGTCTTTTAGAAGCATTACACAAGCATCTTTGGGAGTGACTGCTTGTATCTTTTAACCATAACAAATATCAAATACGAGGATGCTAAATGTTTCAATGCCTAACCATTCAATGATCTAAAGTAGAAAATTAATATTTGTAAATAGACAAATGTTACTGAAAGCTCATGGAGTTACCTATATGCATAGTTTTATAGCAAAGTAACACAATCGAAAAAGAAAACATATAATAGAAGATTTTTTATCATGGACAAAAATTCCACTTTATTCTTTGCTGGCAACATGCTGATGTTGCTACTTAATTTTTGCAGCATCCCCACACCCTACCACCCCATAGTCAACACCAAGAACACAATCCCAAACAGAGAACAAAAAGATTGATAACAGAGCAAAGAAGTTCATAATTTGGGAGATACTTAAAGTCTTAAAGTGAATAGAACGAGGTCCATAAAATAGAAGTAAATCGAGAGAGAGAGACAGAGAGAGACGAGCAACCGATAGTCCTGCAAGAAGGATTAGTTAATAAAAAAAGTTGAGATAGAAAATAATCATTACAAGAGATTACAATGAGATTTAGGGTTCTAACCTCAGTCGAGAACGTTAGAGAAGGTCAATCGAAAGTCGAAACCCTAAACCATCCATTCTCATAACTCGGAAGAGAAGAGAAGGTCGATCGAAAGATTCGAAATTCCAAACGGGCCAAACTTCTATTCTCGAAACACAGAAGAGAAGGTTGCTACTCAATCACCCCGCAAAGAAGAGAAGGGGAGAGAACTTAAAGAAGTTTAGGGTTAGGGAATTAGGGCTGAAAACCCGATATATAGATTTTGGAAGAGGTAATTGTTCATGTTCGCTCCCGTCGGGATTCGAACACCACGCACTCGGGTCTTATGTCTCCACTCTAGCCACTTAAGCTACCAAGTCATGACCCTCTCTCTCTCTCACTATATATATATAGATAATTTGGCATACCTAATTTGGTTTTTGGTTCGGGTAGGTTTAGGAATCCCAAACCCAAAACCCGAACCAAACCTGAAATTTAGAAAATTGAAATCGAACCCCGAACTGTATTGTATAAAACCGATCCGAACCACTAATCCAGTTCGGGGCACTTTTCGGTTTTAAACCGAGAATGCTCAGCCCTACTGACCTGTATGTTTGTTACATTTGTTTGGTTGCATTCTTTGTTTGTGACTTCAAATGTTAGATATATGATACTGTTTCTTGGAGTTGTAATAGATTTATCAATATCTTAAGCATTTCTTCTATGATTACAAATAGTTAAACAGGCTTTTTAAGCATTTAAAAGTATTCCTAAACTTTTGAAGAGACAGTTATGGCTCTCTTTTAGAAACTTTTGACTTTAGTTTTTTTTTTTTCTTCCCTTTCTTTGACTCTTTCATGTCTCAAGAGTGCCTGCTTTGTGATATGCCCTTACAGTGTGATCTTTTAATATTGCTAACTTAAAATGTATTTCATGGCAGACGCATCCTACACAGTCTTGTTTCATGTCCTCAATTGATGTTCATACTCATTACTCATATCAGGTGTGCAATATACATATTTTACTGATTTCCATACATTCACCTTGTCATTATTGTAGCTGTTGCCACACACAAGATAATGAAAGAAAATGAAAATTTATCCAAGATATTATAATTACATTAACTTTGATATATCTACGGTTCCATTTTTTTGTTCTTTTTTAGTGCTACCTACTACTATTTAACTTGAAATAATGTTTTTTTATCTTCCACAATTACAACTAACACAATATATTTGCCGAGCAAACAACACAGTTTTTATCGGAAGCCTTATTGGTTGGTTTCATGACTTCTTTTACTCTATTCAGCTTTATTAAAGTGCAAAGTCTTCAACTAAACTGGCAAGCAAACATCTCTGCCCAAAATCTCAAATATGAAAATATGTATGCTTTTTAGGGAAGAAAACAGCAACATGTGAATTTTAAGTAAAAATACTAAGTACCGCTACAATTGATCACTTGTGTTTTCGTTTTCTCATGTAATTTGTCTCCTGATTTTTATTAGATTATGTTGCCTGAAGCGATTGCAATTGTTATGGCACCCAGAGATAGTTCAAGGCAAGTCCTCTCTTTTAATGTTTGTTTCATCTGTTACTGCCGATCTATTTTGCATGTAGAAAACTGTCTTTATCATAATAACATGCTCAGAATGTATTTTATAATACCTATCGAATTGATATTATTCTCTTTTTTTTTTTTCAAGAAGCTATAGTACACAATTATGGAATTTCTGCAAATTTCCAGTTAACAAGGTTCAATTGACAAAACACTTTAAGGAAACCAAGCAATTTTCTTTTCCAGATTCTTTGATCTTTAGGCTTGTAAGTTGTAATGTGTAATTCCTTAACAGCTTTTGGGATAAAATACAGTTACTTATTGTTCGGGTTCCTTGCAATCAAGTGCCTTTTGAGGTGCTTGTATGAAGAACAAAGCATTGGTTTGATCTAAAAACTTTTTTCTTTTCATTTATATCTCAGGACTCGACCTAGATTTGGTTAATTCCACACTATATATTATAATTATATTGACCACATGTCAATTTTTTAATTCTGCTAATGATGGGAAACCGTAAGAACTCTATGATGTTTCAATTATGTGAATAATTTCTAATGAAAATCAAAAGGATCAGTATGATGTATCTTTGTACCCGTTAGTGCTATACTGAATTTCTTCTAATCAACTATTTTTGGATAAGGCAGCTAGTTTTCACTTAAATTGGGTACCTCCGGTCCTCCACTTACAAGGTGTTTGGTTGGTTGTAAATGGAGATACATGCAACATTTACACAATTTCCAATGTTTGGTTTGATGTAAATAATAGAGTTGGTGAAATAAATGTTGCATCAACACCCCCAACTACCGCAATACCACTTACAACACGGTTTATTATACCATTTCCACTCATTCTCTCTTCATCGAATGTTATAAAGTTACAATCAAACAATGGATTTGTGAGTTGTACAACAAAAGTTGCAACCAAACACTCTAATTCATCATTCCAAACAATGGATTTGTAAATCCTATAACACCATTTACTTGCAACCAAACAACGTAATTGCAACACCACTTACAACAACATATGCTACATGCAGCAAATGGTGCGTGTATTTCCATCTAACTATGGTCAACCAAACAGCCCTTGGCAAACAACTTTCTGTGATGGATATTCAGAATGTAAGCAGAGGCGATCAGTAAAGATATTTTAATTTTGAACGAATGGATGGCATTTTTTTTTGTTTGGGGGGGGGGGGGGGGGGAGGTTGTATCTGAATGCTTCTATATTCGCCGATAGAATATGTTAGAGAGCATCCCGTAATTGTCAAGCTTTATTCAACTATGTGATTGTTTGCTTTCACACTTTTTATCCCCTCATCCTTACCTTATTATCCAGTTAGCTGACATTCAGGAATAGGGAACTCCAGGCAGGGTCGGCCCTGAGCTGATTGGGGCCCGAGGCGAAACTTCCAAAATGGGCCCTCCATACATAATGTAAATAAAAGGGGTGTAAATATGACCATAATTTGTTGACAACAAGATTTGAACCAAGGACCTCTAAAGTAAAGGTCTAACATTGTAACCACTACACCACAATGTATTTTGTTAAGAATGACACACGATACATACTAGTTATATTTTGATAGATCCATGTTGGTGCTCCCTTTCGCTTGCGGCTCTGGGACGTCGCCCGGCCTGCCCTAGGCCAGGGCCGCCCCTGACTCCAGGCATATTTCATCCAGGCGGTTCCCTAATCAACCTTAGGTTTTCTATTAAACTTTAATTCTATGTATCGTCTCCACTTCTGAATCTTTTCTCTTCAAGTACTGCAGCATCCACAGGCCTCCTAATTTAGATTGATTGTAAGAACTACGAACTAATGTTGTTGTGGGGGCAAATGAGTAGTCCATTAATCTTATTTTTCCTTTGTGAATTGCAGGAGTCATGGGATATTTCGGCTAACAGCTCCTGGAGGCATGTCGGTCATAAGGCATTGCCAGCAGCGTGGCTTTCATCCTCACCCAGAGCCATCAGGTGGCGGCCCAATTTATGACCACTGCTCCGATGTCTACATGAACCCAAAACTCAAGTTTGATGTTGTGGATCTTCGATGATGTGAATGCCCCCTCATCATTCAAAAACTAATATAAACGTTGTATATGATGAACCCTTCAATTGTACATGTTATCTTGAATTATTGCTATTACCAAGATCACGATCCAATTTTTAGTCCATGTATCAATCCCTTGTGGGTTAGGTTATGGGACAAACTATTTTTTATGACATATTTAATAAAGTGTGCATATGTCGTCAGTTCTGTTTATTGTTTCAGTAGTTTTCTTGCTTTCTTTATTTTACAACTATAAGAGGTTTAACCATTTCAAGCATCAAGATACCAGGTTTTGCAAGTGGTAAGGTTCTCAGTTTCAATTGATCCGAAGCTTTAAAGAAACTCAAACGGGTATTAAACAGGTATTTTCTTGTATCCTTTTCTTTTCCATTCATTGAACAATCCAATCTTTTTGTACTTCTTTTCGTCAGGACTTAAATGTTATGCGTTTTTTGCTTTTGAAACTTAGCTACTTAAACGAAAGACTTTAGTAAAGACAAACGGTGGACTTCCATGCCGGAATGTTTGGCCTCCTGCACCAGAAGCTCACCCTTCAGATGTTGCTTCTTAAGGTTAGCTTAACGATCTAGAAATCTGCTTTGGATGATTAACTTGCAATGGATGATGAAGCTTGAGAATCATCATAGATTGGCCCAGGGTTAGTATGACAACAAATGTTGCAGAATTTTTGTTCTTCAACTGTTCTCAGGAAAACTGATGATGCAGGCAATGACAGTGAGTAAGTAAGCTTCAGTCCACATTAAGTAGTGAAAAAGTTCAGGAAGACCAATGAAGCAAGCATTTGACACAGTAGCAAGTTTACAATCCAACATAAAACAAACAATTGAGTAGAAAATTTGCAGCAGAACAGACCTTATTACAATCCAGAGTTGATGCATGCAGTATACGATATTGGACTGACCCATATAAGGGAATTTTTATGTAAGGCTTGAACCAATCCCAATTATCTACACCTCATAATCCTGCTTCCTATCCGATGTGTGACTAAATTATCAACTCCATTGTCATTAGTTTTTGAACGCTCAATCGAAAACGAGATCCAATCCAACAGGTACCACTGAGCTATCCTGATCAATTTTAAGTCATTGACCATTACTTATAAACCACCCCATATGTCAATAAAATTTGCAGCAGAACAGACCTTATTTTATTAGTACTTAACAACTGTTAGTTTAAATTAAGCATCCATCAACAAATAGCTATGCCATATGCCACCTTATCCAAGTTCTCCCTTAATTATATGGCACCTGAAAGTGTGCCATCATAAAAAGAAGAAGAAGAAGACCAGATCAAGGATCACCTAGTCTGAAAATTAATGTATTCCTGCTGCAAGAGACGATGTAAAAAAAATGTCTTTTATAAAGAAAAAAAAATTTTAATTTAATTTTTTATAAGTATAAGTATGTCCATCTAAAGCTTCCAAACAGATTAGCGGACATCAGTGGTATTGGGAGGCCAGGCTCAGATTAGCGGCATCAGTATGGCACGTCTGGCGGGAGAGAAATACACGTATTTTTGAGTCAGTACAAACTAGCGAGAGGATTATACTCCAAAACATTGAGTATGACATGTCTTGTATGAGACTCCCGCAGGGAGACCCCCATACTAGTTGAGATGTAATGGGACTTTATCAATGAAATTACCACTTTCAAAAAAAAAAAAAAAAACCTTCTAAACAGAAACACATCAGGCATCAGCCAAATAACTAAGTAAATGGTGCTCTTTTAATCATGTGTCATTGTGTTACATAATTATTTTTTAGGGTTGGTAATCATGTGTGTCAGAAACAAACATAATTAGTAGAAGCCATGCTAGGGGAAAATATCATAATAGACAATATGTTGATTCAAATGATTTAAACTAGGCATGAATGAATCAATAATGATAACTCCACCGCATCCGCAACCGGCTTGCACTCTGATTGTCCTCACATTAATTTTTTCACATGGAATTAAATGTGCTTCCTTCGTTGTTCGAACCTACAACCTCTGGGGTGCTTCACTCTAACCAATTGAGCTAGAGGTCATTGGCTCTCTCTCTCTCTCTCTCTCTCTCTCTCTCTCTCTCTCTCTCTCTCTATATATATATATATATATATATATATATATATATATATATAAAAGTAGTTTTAGTACAATAGCGGGGACTTTAAAGGCTACTAGTTTTGTTCACGTGATATGGACGTACCAAAATAAATAAATAGTCTCTTATATTATTGAAAATTATATAAAATTAAATTAAATTAAATTAAATAATTTAAATATATTTTAATTAAAATTTGTTATAAATATGCTTTTAGTACTTTGAATATGTTTAGATAATACAATGTAGTTATATTAAAATAATTAAAGGCTTAATTGCAACTTGATCCCCTCAACTATTGTCACGCCCCAGACCCGAAATACCGGGGACGGGGACGGACTTGGCCAGCTACGTATTACGGGTAGAAGAAATACCGAATAATACGATCAATGCTGTAAACTAGATAAGGGGGTGCATACTATATACAAGTCTCGCTAGAGTCACATGACATCTATTGTCTCAATCAATGAATCAAGAAGCAGTAAATAAAGAACATATATGATAAAGCAGTAAGGCGTCCCAAACGCTCGGTCAAAATGTTCTTGAGATCTGGCTTTACAAAACATAGCCAGATGATATGATAAGGTATACACAATCGCTATCAGCTGCAGTCTGAATTAATTACAATTATGTAAAAGCAAGTGCTAGACAGTCCGACTAACAGGTCGGTGCCAAAACGGCAAAAGTAAAGTAAAGAACAAGACGAGTAGAGAGTCAAGAAACCCACTCGTGGCCTCCTGCGGTCATCCTTCTAGTATTGACCATCTTGAGGGTAGAAGTAAGCTGAGTCCTCGGGAGCTGGCTCTAGATCCGGCCATGCAAAACCAGAGAGGTTAGACCTCCAATAGCAAGTACCACAAAGGAAGCACGACATGAAGGATTAAAACCAGTAATAAGAGTTAAGGATAGAAATGAGATAAATAAATCTTTGCCTCTTACTAAGGTACGCCTAGCGTCTTGACACTCCGAACCAACTCCCCAACCAAACAAGGACAGAAGTTGGTCCGTCATGTCAGGACGTTTTGCTTACCTCAATAGTTGGCAAAGTAGGATTCAACCCACAATCAGATCAGTTTAAGCGGCCAGACAATTATTACGGCTTACTACTTGTGGGCTCCAAGTTACCTGGAACCATGCATTAGGGAATTTCTCAGTTCTTACTATAGACAAACAAGGCTGGTCGATCCAATAATCGGTTGCGCCATGCGGGGAAACGAGTCCCAGCGGGACGCTCGTCGATCAGAAAAAGTAAACCGGATACCACTCCATGCCCGTGTGGTAGATATGCAGTATCCGTGGGAACCAGCCGGCGTGTCGGGACACTATTTGTCCCAAGGACGGCCGTCATGTAAGAACTCGGAAATCCATTCTCTCCATGCAGTAATTATTTTATTTAGCTTAGTTGGCCCTATGTTAATTGAAATCTCATGCCGTGGACCATGAGTATTTCGTATGAGTACTTTCGTACAAGGTACGATATGCGTAACTCTACAACGATGCCAGTGCGGTTAGGTTGTAGGTCCTACATAGCGTAATGCAACAATCAAACCTATCCACGGGATAATCATGCCTTGACAGTAGGATACACGTGCTGCTTTTGTAATACGAAATTAATTATCGGTGCCATAGTACCTACTCAATATTATGTAAATTCATGTACATAATTATAAGTTGGAAATCAGCACGGGTATATTGTCAATGATCGGGATCAGCCAGTCGTTCTCAATGATTCATACATGAACGTGTCCCATTCAGTACAATAAGACGACTAGCCAGTCTCTTAGTTCCAGACATAGGAACGCATGATCAATATTAAGTCAGGATAACAATCATTGTCAATTCGTGACAAGGCATGGTAGTCAAAAGTTCTATATCAAGAATAAGAGAAACTTGTATAAAATAGTTGGTAACATATTCTTGAAGCCAAGAAAAAGATCTACAACTTTCATGTTGGAAGCTAGAAAAAATTCGGGCCAGAAAACAGTCAAAAAGAGCATCAAACAATCAAAATCAGCCAAAATCAGCCTCATGCGGCTCAAAAATGCTTATGCGGCCAGAAATGCTCATGCGGCCAGAAATGGTCATGCGGCCAGAAATGCTTATGCGGCTCAAAAATGCTCATGCGACCAGAAATGCTCATGCGGCTCAAAAATGCTCATGCGGCCAGAAATGGTCATGCGGCCAGAAATGCTTATGCGGCTCAGAAATGGTCATGCGGCCAGAAATGGTCATGCGGCCAGAAATGCTTATGCGGCTCATGCGGCCAGAAATGGTCATGCGGCCAGAAATGCTCATGCGGCTCAAAAATGCTCATACGGCCAGGCACTATTCATCGTCCCTGCCAAAATCAGGACAGATGAACATAGAAGTTTGACCAAAATTGTTTTGGCCATAACTTCCTCCAATCAAGTCGAAATCTAACTTTTCAAGAGCCAAAATTGGGTAGAATTGAATTCTCTACAACATAGAACAATCAAAACATGGAAATGATAAAGTTTAATAGATCAAAACCCAAAAAAACCAAAAAAAAAAAACTTAGATCTACACAAAACTAGCCATGGAAAACAAAAACTACAAGACCTAAACATGTAGAGAAAGAAGAGACAAACACAATGGACTAAAAATAAATGGGGATGCATGAAATCCTCCATGATGTGCAAGATGTACTTGCCTCTCACAAGTGGGTTAGGGTTTGGTGGAGGAGTAAATGTGAATGAATGAAGAGAGAGAATGAAAGAAGAAGTTTTATATCAAGGTCAAGTGGATCTCCACCATTCATTCTCTCCACCAAATCCAAGCCATCCATTCCTTTCCATGTTGAACCAAACCGAACCAAGTTGGTTTACCATGAACCGAAATGAACCAAGAGCCAAGAAAAAGCAGAAAATAAAATACAGAAAAATAATTAGCATGAAATTAAAAGAATTAAATACAAAATAAATGTATGACGTATACTAAATAAATTCGGGCAAGCTATAAAAATACGCATTCCGGGAACGGAAAGTGACATCTCTATCCACCTTAGATAAATTCCGTCTTCGAAATTTCAAATCCAAGCAGGTTAGAAAAATCAGGGCCAGACACAAGCAATCAATCACCCTATGATACCAATCAGCCACTAATCTGCAACTATACTCTCAATCCATGAAACCAAGCTACTAATCATACGGGGATATGCATGTGGAATTAAGACAGTCAAGGCATATGGAAATGAAATATACCTTGTGAGTCAAACAAGTGCGGGTACCGCGATCGGATAACATCCTCCCGCTCCCACGTTGACTCTCCTAAGGAGTGATGGCCCCAAGCAACACGAACAAGGTTAATTGTTTGGTTCTTGAGTATCTTCTCTCTTCGGTCCAAAATGGACACATGCTGCTCCTCATAAGACAGGTTGGTACCCACAACCAGCTTAGAATGATCGAGGATATGACTTGGGTCCGATAAATACCTACGTAACTGAGATACGTGAAATATATCATGCACCTGTCTTAACGAAGGCGGAAGGGATAAACGATAAGCAACATCGCCTACCCTATCAAGGATAACGAATGGGCCCACGTACCGCGGACTCAACTTCCCGTGAACACCAAATCTAATGACTCCTCGGGTAGGGAAAATCTGCAAGAACACGTGGTCCCCAACAGAAAATTCCAACGGCCTGCGATGCTGGTCTGCCCAATGACGATGCCGATCCTGTGCAACTCGAAGTCGCTCTCTAATTCCCTTAACAACTTCAACTGTCTGGACAATCATCTCTGGTCCCAACATTTTCCTTTCCCCAATATCATCCCATGCCAACGGCGATCTACACTTCTTACCGTACAGTGCCTCGAACGGAGCCATTTGAATACTGGCCTGGTAACTATTATTATATGAAAATTATACTAAGTGCAGGTGACTCTCCCAGAATCCTCCAAAATCTAAAGTGTAGGCTCGTAACATATCTTCTAAGGTCTGAATGGTTCTTTCTGATTGTCCGTCCGTCTACGGGTGGTAAGCCGTACTGAATCTTAGCTTGGTACCTAGGCTCTGATGTAAACTCTTCCAGAAATGTGACGTAAAACGGGTATCTCTATCCGACACAATACTGACAGGAACTCCATGTTGCCTGACGATCTGCTGCATGTACATCTCTGCTAGCTTTTCTGTAGCCTGCCATACTCTGAAGGGAAGAAAATGTGCTACCTTTGTAAGTCGATCCACTATAACCCAGATGGCATCCTTACCACTAGGTGACCTCGGTAATCCATTCACAAAGTCCATTGTGATGTGCTTCCACTTTCATTCCGGGATAGGAAGTGGCTGTAATAATCCTGCTGGCCTCTGCTGCTCTGCCTTCACTTGCTGACATATCAAGCAACGGGAGACGAATCTAGCTATCTCTCTCTTCATTCCGTTCCACCAGAAATGTTGTTTAATATTCCTGTACATTTTGCTCCCGGGTGAATAGAATACTGAGAACTATAGGCCTCTGCCATAATCTCCTGTCTGATATCTCTACTAGGCACACATAGACGCGATCCATACCTAAGTGTTCCATCCTCATGAATTCTCATCTCCTTCCGGAGTCCTGACTCACATTCTGTCCTGAGCTTCTGAATCCTTGGGTCCTGTGTCTGAGCTGCCTTGATCCTGTCTACCAAGTCAGATTGAACTTGTAGACTAGCCAAGATCCCTACATCTCCAGGAAGTATAACCTCAATGCCCATCTCTCGAAGATCCTCTAAAATCTGCTTCTGTGATGTCAACATGAATGCACTGCCCCTTCTACTGAGGGCATCCGCTACTACATTAGCCTTGCCTGGGTGATACTGAAGCTCTACCTCGTAATCCTTGATCAATTCCAACCATCTCCTCTGTCTCATATTCAGCTCCTTCTGAGTAAAAATATACTTTAAGCTCTTGTGGTCGGTGAATATATCTACTCGATCGTTGTACAGGTAATGCCTCCAAAGCTTCAAGGAAAATACTACGGCCGCCAACTCCAAATCATGAGTCGGATAATTCTTCTCGTGGTCCCGAAGTTGTCTAGATGCATACGCTATCACCTTCCCATGTTGTATGAGGACACATCCAAGTCCCTTTCCTGACGCATCACAATATACAGTAAAACCTTCGGGTCCAACGGGCAATGTAAGTATAGGTACCGAGATCAATTTCTGCTTCAAACTCTCAAAGGATGCCTGACACTCTGTCGACCAGACAAATGGCATATCCTTGCGTGTCAAACGGGTCATGGGTGCTGAAATTCTTGCAAAATCTGACACGAACCTTCGGTAATATCCTGCCAATCCCAAGAAACTCCGTACATCTGCTACTGTCTTAGGTACTGGCCAACCTTCCACGGCCTCCACTTTCTTAGGATCCACTGATACTCCGGCCCCTGATATGATATGCCCCAGGAATGAAATTCGATCCGACCAAAACTCACATTTACTGAGCTTGGCGTACAACTGGTTTTCTCTCAAAACCTGCAATACCTTCCTGAGGTGACCTTCATGCTCTTCTTCGCTGGCTGAGTAAACGAGAATGTCGTCGAGGAACACAACGACAAATTGATCCAAGTATGGCTTAAAGATGCGGTTCATCAAATCCATAAATATTGCTGGAGCATTGGTCAATCCAAACGACATAACTAAAAATTCGTAATGCCCGTACTTCGACCTGAATGCTGTCTTGGGAATATCCTCTTCTCGAACTCTAACTTGATGATATCCTGACCGAAGATCTATCTTGGAAAATACTCTGGCTCTGCTCAACTGATCAAACAAGTCGTCGATCCTCGGTAGTGGGTACTTGTTCTTTACTGTTGTCGCATTGAGTTTCCTATAGTCAATGCACAATCGGGATGACCCATCCTTCTTCCCTACAAGTACCACTGGTACTTTCCATGGTGATTCACTGTCCCGAATAAACTTCTTTGCCTTCAATTCTTCTATATGCTGGTACACCTTGGCCTGCTCTGAATTTGGCATTCTGTAAACTCGATCCGACACCGGTTCGGTCCCTGGCACCAATTCTATACTGAACTCGACATCTCTCTTCGATGGTAAACCTGGTAGTTCTTCCGGAAATACATCAAGAAACTCTCCCACTACCCTCGGGACTTGAACTCCTTCCAATGCTGCTACGACTCCGCCTGCCAACTGTTATGTTCCCGGCCTGACCAAAGCGAACTGTCCCATGCCTGGAATATCAAAAGATACGCTCCCTCAATGGCAATCTATTGTAGCATGACTGTCTTTCAGCCAGTCCATGCCCAAGATAACATCAAAATTTCCTATAGGAAATTCTATCAACCTAGCGGGTAAGGAACGCCCGCACACTACGACTCTACATGCTGGAATAATCCTACTAACTCCTACAAGCCCATTACCAGTGAGTATATTCAACCTCTCTGGCAATGCCTCAAATTCCATTCCTAGTCGTGTTGCAAATCGTGTAGATACAAATGAATGTGACGCTCCCGAATCAAACAATGCTACTGCGGGATATGAGGAGACGAGAACGTTACATGCCACAACGTTCCCCGATGCCAATGCCTCATCCAAGGACAGATTGAACGCCTGCCCTTGGCCTCCATGCTGATTTTCCTGCTGCGGTCCTGTCCGGTGTTGCTGCTGGCCCTTGCCTCGATGATGCTGGGGTGGTCTCTGGTGTTGCTGGTGTATCGGCGGTCCTTGCTGCCGAAACATCTGAGCTTGTGTCAATAACGGGCGTTGAGCCAACGGTTTTACTGCCACCGCTGGCCCTCGATACTGGCCTGCCCCTGGTGCTAGCAGGGCAGGAAATGGTTGCACTGGCCCTCCTGGCCTCGAACTCATGGGGCAAGTGGAAACCCGGTGATCCGGACTCCCACATACCAAGCATAACCCATTAAATGCCCGGCATATATTCTTGGTGTGCCCTGCCTTCCCACAATAAGTGCAACCCGCGGGTGGCTGCTGATTCTTCCTCTGCTGCTGTTGCTGTCTGGCTGGTGGTGCTGGCCCTCGTACCGCCACATCATGAATACGGACGCCAGGGGACGGTGCTGTCGATCGGGGTGCTGCTCTCCCTCCTCCTTCCATCTGGTTGTGGGACTTCTTCTGGCCCCCAGCCCTATTCGCCATCCTCTGGATAGTGATCTCATGCCTTCGGGCCGCCGTCAGTACCTCATCAAAAGTCTGGTAGTTATGCCCCTCTACCAGTTGCAAGAGTTCAAGATGAAACCCTTGTTGAAACCTCATGGCCCTCTGGCTCTCCGTAGCTACCATCTCTGGGACAAACCTACTCAATCTGCAGAACTCCGCTGCATAAGCATCCACGGTCTTCCCATCCTGCTTGAGGCTGATGAACTTCTGTTGTAGCTCGAATTGAGCTACCACTCCATCGTACTTGGTCTTGAATCTGGTAGAAAAATCATCCCATGCAATAGGACGCCTGGCACCTACTTTCTCTGATTTCCACCAATCACGGGCGAGATCCTGGAGTAATAACTTTACTTGGTCCACTTGCTCCTCCGCTGGAACTTTGGCTGCCTTCAAAATGGACTCAATATCCTTGAGCCACGCATCTGCTGTGATAGCATCTTCTGTACCTTCGAAACGTCGGAGGTTGTACTTGCAGAATCGGGTCGACGCTCCTGAATCAGTCCTCACTCCTCTTTCTAATGCCGTCTGCAAGCCTTGATTAAGTAACACATTCTGCTCTTGTTGCTGGGCATGCATCTGTTGCTAGACCAACATCTGATGTTGCTGCATGGCCATCATCCCTCTGATGATCTCTAGGAGGGCTGGTGTATCTACTGCCCCCGGAGTGGGCAGAATCATCGGTGAGATCGGAACCTTCGGATATTGCGGCCCAACGGCTGGCTCTACTATCACCTCTGCTTGGACGTGCTCTTGGGGAAGCACTGGCCCTTGCTACTGACCAGCATGGTCCTGCTACTCTGGTTGTTGCTGCTCTGACGCGGACGAGGAGCCCCTAATACAAGGGACAAGAGAACAATCAAACGATCGGACAGGAAAAATTAACGAAGTCAAGGGATACCGGGATGTCAAGATGGAATCGAGAGCAACGAATCATGAGATCAAAGGGAGAACATGTGTGATTGAGACCTCCTATAAAATAAAAGCACCCCACAAGTCTGAAATCAGACCTGCATGGGCCACCACTAAAACCTTGTCATGCCCCAGACCCGAAATACTGGGGGACGGGGACGGACTTGGCCAGCTACGTATTACTGGTAGAAGAAATACCGAATAATACGATCAATGCTGTAAACTAGACAAGGGGGGTGCATACTATATACAAGTCTCGCTAGAGTCACATGACATCTATTGTCTCAATCAATGAATCAAGAAGCAGTAAATAAAGAGCATATATGATAAAGTAGTAAGGCGTCCCAAACGCTCGGTCAAAATGTTCTTGAGATCTGGCTTTACAAAACATAGCCAGATGATATGATAAGGTATACACAATCGCTATCAGCTGCAGTCTGAATTAATTACAATTATGTAAAAGCAAGTGCTAGACAGTCCGACTAACAGGTCGGTGCCAAAACGGCAAAAGTAAAGTAAAGAACAAGACGAGTAGAGAGTCAAGGAACCCACTCGTGGCCTCCTGCGGTCATCCTTCTAGTATTGACCATCTTGAGGGTAGAAGTAAGCTGAGTCCTCGGGAGCTGGCTCTATATCTGGCCATGCAAAACCAGAGAGGTTAGACCTCCAATAGCAAGTACCACAAAGGAAGCACGACATGAAGGATTAAAACCAAACAAGGACAGAAGTTGGCCCGTCATGTCAGGACGTTCTGCTTACCTCAATAGTTGGCAAAGTAGGATTCAACCCACAATCAGATCAGTTTAAGCGGCCAGACAATTATTACGGCTTACTACTTGTGGGCTCCAAGTTACCCTGGAACCATGCATTAGGGAATTTCTCAGTTCTTACTATAGACAAACAAGGCTGGTCGATCCAATAATCGGTTGCGCCATACGGGGAAACGAGTCCCAGCGGGACGCTCGTCGATTGGGAAAAGTAAACCGGATACCACTCCCTGCCCGTGTGGTAGATATGCAGTATCCGTGGGAACCAGCCGGCGTGTCGGGACACTATTTGTCCCAAGGATGGCCGTCATGTAAGAACTCGAAAATCCATTCTCTCCATGCAGTAATTATTTTATTTAGCTTAGTTGGCCCTATGTTAATTGAAATCTCATGCCGTGGACCATGAGTATTTCGCATGAGTACTTTCGTACAAGGTACGATATGCGTAACTCTACAACGATGCCAGTGCGGTTAGGTTGTAGGTCCTGCATAGCGTAATGCAACAATCAAACCTATCCACGGGATTATCATGCCTTGACAGTAGGATACACGTGCTGCTTTTGTAATACGAAATTAATTATCGGTGCCATAGTACCTACTCAATATTATGTAAATTCATGTACATAATTATAAGTTGGAAATCAGCACGGGTACATTGTCAATGATCGGGGTCAGCCAGTCGTTCTCAATGGTTCATACATGAACGTGTCCCATTCAGTACAATAAGACGACTAGCCAGTCTCTTAGTTCCAGACATAGGAACGCATGATCAATATTAAGTCAGGATAACAATCATTGTCAATTCATGACAAGGCATGGTAGTCAAAAGTTCTATATCAAGAATAAGAGAAACTTGTATAAAATAGTTGGTAACATATTCTTGAAGCCAAGGAAAATATCTACAACTTTCATGTTGGAAGCTAGGAGACATTCGGACCAAAAAACAGTCAAAAAGAGCATCAAACAATCAAAATCAGCCAAAATCAGCCTCATGCGGCTCAAAAATGCTTATGCGGCCAGAAATGGTCATGCGGTCAGAAATGGTCATGCGGCCAGAAATGCTTATGCGGCTCAAAAATGCTCATGCGGCCAGAAATGCTCATGCGGCTCAAAAATGCTCATGCGGCCAGAAATGGTCATGCGGCCAGAAATGCTTATGCGGCTCAAAAATGCTCATGCGGCCAGAAATGGTCATGCGGCCAGAAATGCTTATGCGGTTCATGCGGCCAGAAATGGTCATGCGGCCAGAAATGCTCATGCGGCTCAAAAATGCTCATACGGCCAGGCACTATTCATCGTCCCTGCCAAAATCAGGACAGATGAACATAGAAGTTTGACCAAAATTGTTTTGGCCATAACTTCCTCCAATCAAGTCGAAATCTAACTTTTCAAGAGCCAAAATTGGGTAGAATTGAATTCTCTACAACATAGAACAATCAAAACATGAAAATGATGAAGTTTGATAGATCAAAACCCAAGAAAACCAAAAAGAAGAAAAACTTAGATCTACACAAAACTAGCCATAGAAAACAAAAACTACAAGACCTAAACATGTAGAGAAAGAAGAGACAAACACAATGAACTAAAAATAAATGGGGATGCATGAAATCCTCCATGATGTGCAAGATGTACTTGCCTCTCACAAGTGGGTTAGGGTTTGGTGGAGGAGTAAATGTGAATGAATGAAGAGAGAGAATGAAAGAAGAAGTTTTATATCAAGGTCAAGTGGATCTCCACCATTCATTCTCTCCACCAAATCCAAGCCATCCATTCCTTTCCATGTTGAACCAAACCGAAATGAACCAAGAGCCAAGAAAAAGCAGAAAATAAAATACAGAAAAATAATTAGCATAAAATTAAAAGAATTAAATACAAAATAAATGTATGACAGATACTAAATAAATTCGGGCAAGCTAAAAATACGCATTCCGGGAACGTAAAGTGACAACTATTTTCGTTTTTCAACTTAATATCCTAAACTTTGATATGCATCAAATTGATACCCTAAAAAAAAGGGACAAAATTGTCCATGCTCATCCTTCTCCTCCTCCCTCAGCTGCCCCCACCCACCACCACCCCTCCCCGCCCCACCCTCCTCCTTCTGCTCCCCCGTCCCCCGCCGGCTGCACCCTCCTCCTCCTCCCTCGGCTGCCGCCCTCCTCGCTGGGGGCACCTCAAACCCCCCCCCCCCCCCAGGCTCCACCCACCCGCCAACCCCTCCCTCCGCTGACTACACCACCTCGGCACCCCTCTTCGCCATTGTTGCCACACGCGGAGAGGGGGTGGGGGAGGACGAGGGTGGCTGGAGGGGGTGGAGAGGACGAGGGTGGCCGAAGGGAGGTGGGGTTGGGATGGAAAGGAGGGGTAGTTCTGTCCTTTTTAAATGTTCAGGTATCAAATTGAAAATATGAAATAGTTGATGGTATCAAGTTGTCGAGTAAAAAAATTTAGGGTATCAAATTGAAAAACTGGTATAGTTAAGGGTATCAAATTACAATTAAGCCATAATTTAAATTAGATATGATTTATGTTTTTTTTTTTTTTTTTATGGGAAGAATATACATATAATGGTAGTTAGATTTTTTTTTTTAAAAACGATTCTTAATTATGTGAAAATATGCATACGACTTATACAGCTTATTTTGAACCGTTTTCAAGCCTCTTTATAAATAGTAAAGGTGTAGTCAGACATTCGATCGGAATATTCTTGGTCCACATGTCGGTGACCCAGTACAGAAAGGGTACCCTTTTATCTTGATCTTGCAGTCACCAATCACCATATCCAGTACTAAAACAAGACAAGTAGTTTATACTTCTCTTGTATTTTACATTTTCTTTAAGTCAGCTTGTAACATGTTCCATAGTATATACTTCTCTTGTATTGGGATCGAGTAGAGAGCAGATTTTAAGAGTCCGTTTGGATATGTTTTCTGAGATATGATTTTAAAAACAGTTTTCTGAAAGGAAGTTATAAAATTATTTTCTGAGTATAGAAATTTTTACTTTGCGTTTGGTTACTTTCATCTGAAAAATAGTTTTAAAAAATAAAAGTCGAAAATTGCATTTGGTTATATATGTTTAGAAAATAATTTTTTAATTGTGCCAATAGTTGTTCGTGTCCAACTGTCTCTCCCAAACGTGTTCAACTGTGTCCCTTTTAAACTGTGTCCACTGAATCTTAATCTTGTTCGTGTCCAACTATGACCAGAGAACGACCACCCTTGAGTCCAGAGATGTCGGCCCCGCCCCCACGACCGCTCCACCTCTGCTTGAGGTCGACCTCCATGTGATGGTGGAACACCCCATCTCGACCAACTCGGCCCATGCCAACGAGACAGCTGGTCGAGTCCTGACTGCGTATAGTTGGACACATTTCGTGTCCGGTCTTTGACGAGTGACGACCGTGTCCTCCTCCCCCTCTGCAGCCGCTACCGCCACTGCCACCGCTCGGAGAACCTGAGGCCGTCCTCGAGCTTTCCTCGTCGGGGGTGGAGAGGGGTGGTGGAGACAGCCATTGCTCGTGTCCAACCCCTCCGTCGGCTTCTTCGACGACGATCCGCCGCTTCTTTAGGAGCTCGGCATCACCACCGGCCAGATCTGGTCGAGTGCGAAGCCGATGTGGTTCTCCTCCGTCGGAAACTCGTAGATGACGGTGAGCGGCGGCGGGAGAAAGGGGAGGAGGGGAATAGGGCTGATCCGGTCGGACCTGGATCTGCTCGACACGGAGCTACAGCTCACCATCGTGGCCGAGTTCGAGTCTTCGTCGTCGTGGCGCCATGAAGGTTGAGGCGAGGCTGAGGCGAAGGAGGGCGGAGACAGAGGAGGCTGAAGGAGGAGAGGGAGGAGCGGAGGAAGGTTTGGGCAAGTGTTGGTTTTGGTTTGCTCAATGTTGGGAGAGAAAGCATGGAGAGAGAGAGAGAGAGAGAGAGAGAGGACCCCTGTCGAAGGAGAGAGCATGGAGAGAGAGGGGACTCAAAACCAATACACTCAGAAAACTGTTTTTGCAAAGCTCCTTTCTCTTACTTCCTAAAAACAGATGTTGTGAGTGTTGGTTTCCAAAAAAAAATTTTGGGAAGCAAACTCTCAGTACTAGCTGCCAAACACGGTTTGGCAAAGTTTTTACACTTAAACTCAGAAAACTGAGTTTAAAAGTGTAACCAAACACCGCCTAAGCCTTGCGTGAATCTCTACTCCCACTCAAAGATATCTCCACTCTTTTGATCCGTCTTCGGGACTAACAATAGACAGTACTAAAACAAGGACAAGTAGTTGAAGTGTCTTTGCCTGGAAATATATATACATTCAATCAGATCCCTTCATTTCAAGATGGCCAGGCCTGCTCTGTTTTGAATTCTCATAGCAAACCCGCACGCCAAACAACTGACTCAGCTCAGTTGTTGTTGGTTATATATATATACAGAGAGAGAGAGACTTAAAAGAAGAAGACCATTGTGACACTCACAATGTCAATGGAAATGAGCCCAAGACTCTCCTTCTCTAGCGACCTCCCCCCTTCTCCAGTGACCTCCCCCCGGCTCGACCGCAGCCTCCCCCTCGACCCCCCCTCGGGCGAGTTCGACTTCAGCACATCCTTCGAAGCGATCTCCTCCGACGAAAACTCGACCCCGGCCGACCTCCTCTTCTCTCAAGGCAAGCTCCTTCCCTTCCACAGCAACAACAACAACTCAGAGCCGCCCCCAACTCGAATTTCAAAGCCACCAAAGAATCAGTCCCTCAGGCAAATTCTCTCGAAGAATAATCAAGAAGAAGAAGAAGAAGATTCATGCAGCAGGAAATCTTCTGTGATCAGTAGCAGCGATGCCAATAAGCAAGTAACGCAACCCTCCTTGTGGTGGCATAGTATCACCAGAAGTAGCAGCAGTCTGAGCGCCGGCACTAGTATATGCCCGCGGCTCCCGCGAAGCAAGTCGACCGGCTGCCGCAGCAGAGACGATGCAAAGGCCTACTACTACTCCGGAGACAGGCGAGTGCCGTCGTATGGGAACGGAGTGAGGATCGACCCGGTGATCAACGTGCCCGCTCCGTTTGTTACTAGGGGAGGGAGCAGCGGCAGTAGGAACAGTGCCAGTGGTGGTGGTGTTAGTACTAGTAGCTTCTTCTCCTACTTGCTTTGCAATTGCAGAGTGAAAGACCATGGAAGCGAATGAAATGGAAGGAGCTACTTACTTACTATTCTAGCTGCGAATAATTCTGGATGTGTTTCGTTAATTATCATTAATGAATTCGGAAAACAAGAAATGTGGTGTGTATAATAATTAATTATGCTATACGTTATATGTTAATATTGCTCTCATGTTTCTATTGTTTTGTAGCTTGCTTAAGTTGCTCTCTTGTAGATTGGCCGGTTTAATACAATAGATAACTTTTTTTTTTCTTTTAACTATTTTTATAAGCTTATTATGTTTTTACACCCATGTTGAATAGTCTATTTCGTTCTTCTTCTTTTTTTGCCTGGATTGACTGAAATTTGACATCCAATATCGATATCGATCGGTATCGAATCTGAACATGCCAAATCATATCGATTGATATTGCAAACTAACTACTTTCAATTATATTTGTCGGATTGACCAAAAATGAGATCCCCAATATAGGTCGAATCCACATAATGTCAAACAGTATCGAATCAATGAATCGGTGTCGGTTGATACTGCAAACTAACTTACTATTTCTCAAGGGGGCATGGGTCTCTGAAATCATAGCTCGAGTCAATTTTGCTCAAAGAAGAGTGGCATTGGATTCACGCCTCAATGAAAACGACTAAGCCCCACACCACCACATGGCTGGCCACCATGAAAACCTACGGACTAGCGCGCGTTTGGCTATGCAACTTTGATTATTGCAGCGCAGCAGACACATATATGTATGTATGTATATGGCATTTGTGCTTCATTTCAGGCATCACTAGTATATATGATTCTTGCCCAGCCAACATAATAATGCTACAAAAATAGAGTGGTGCCCCAATTTATTTGCCTTTTTCACCTAGTAGATTTGTTCCTTGTACAATGAAGACGACATAATACATAAATTGATCAACAGGTCTACACGGACCGCGGTTTCAACCGCGGCGGTCACGTGTCAGCCGGTGTTTCCGGCCTATGTTAGCGGGAGGTGTTGTTTTTTTAATTTTCTTTTTTTACCCAATCTAGAGCTGCCACGTGTCCCTTTAGGTTTGGTTTTCGGTTTTTGTCTCGGACTGAGAAAACTTTTTGTAAATTAATGTCAAACATTTTACTTGTAGAAATGACATCAGTCACACCTTATAGACAGAACAGAAAGTCTAGTTGTTGAACACTCGATTTCGTTGACCGAGTCGCGTCTCACCCGCATTCGAATACTTGAGAGTGCTCAATCTCCGCACCATCGATCTTAATCATTGAAAAAATCCATGCTAAGAACAACACTACACAAAATGTTAATGACTGTCATCATTTCTATATTTGGACACTCCTGTGCATATTCAGAACAGTCTTTCTTCTTTACCAGCACAAGATAGATAATCCCTAACATGTGGCTGCAGACTATATAGATCAAATTAAAGCTTTCAATTAGGTTTACCAATTAATTACTCAAGCTACGTGCTGGCTCTTAAGAATACAAACGAACCCTTGTTAGCAAAACTAAGATTTAGCTACTTAACAACATAAACAAAAACTCTTGATACTCTGCTCCATCTTTGCTTACATATAACACTCATCCACCCTGAAAACTTGCTCTAGCTAAGATATTAAATACCATCACCTATGTTACGAGACAGACGCGACAACTCTGACAATTAATGTCATAGTGTATCTAGCTAGGAGTGCCTGGATCGTGCCCGATACGTGTCCGACACGGCCACGGCGTTGATTCTTGTAGTGTCCGTCCTTTTCCTAGACCATGAACATCTTCACCCAAACTATATAAACTGTATATCCACACAAACAACATGTTCACGGTCTAATGAAAAAGTGTACTTAATTTCCATTTTTTTGGAAAATTAAACGTTTGCCCAACAAGTCCCAAGTTAAACAACACAAAAATATGATATAATGATCAGTATTATACTAGTATGATCAGTAGTTGTAGATGGATGTCAATAAAATTTTAGAAATTTTTTGACTTTCATCCCACTTGTTAATATGAATTTGTACTTAAATCTCACTTTTTAATGTTATTAGACTTACATCCTACTTTTTGTCACTAAAAATGTATATTCTGTCACGAAAAATATTCGTTATGTCACGAAAAATATTTTTCGTGACAAAAAGTGGTATGTAAGTCTAAAAAAAAATTAAAAAGTGGAATATAAGTACAAATTCATATTAATAAGTGGGATGAAAGTCAAAAAATCCCAAAAATTTTTCAGGTGGAACAAACCAAATAGTTTGCACAAGTCCTTCGCCACCTCTGTATATATTTCCATGTATAAAGAAAGAAATGGAAAACTTACTGAGTATTAATTTTATTTTAAGATAAGACCCACACGTAAGATTTAAATGATAATGTTCATGGAATAAGTAAGTAACCTGAGAATAGAAAATCCTTAAAAAAAAATTAAAAAAATGGAGGCTATATTGTTCAATTCGTTTGAACAACCAACTGCTAATTATTTTTTCACAAAAATTCTTAAGTGTAATGTGAGTTGTGCCAGCTTAGAATTCTAGCATAGCACTATAATTATACAAGACAAGAAACTATCCTCCTCCATTCCGCATTGATTTGCTATATATGTATGTATATTGAACACATTTGATCGGTCGATCGATCGATCGAGCTTAGTTTCGTCATCAATTGATGGAGAGGAGCAAGAGGCCCAACCCTTCGGTCGACGGGCTCGTCTACGCCCTCCCCGGAGAGGATGGGAAGGCAATATTCCAGTCGTGCGTGCCCGTGGATTACATGGAGTTCACCGTCCACTCCTTCGGCTACTTCGCCGAGGAGTCCCCCTTCAAGTTCCCGTTCCCGCTCCTCCTCTTCCAGATCGCCGCCTGCATGCTCGTCTCGCGCCTCCTCTACTACCTCCTCCGCCCCCTCAAGCAGCCGCGCATCATCTCCGACATCCTTGTAAGTCATCTTGAATAATCAAACAAAGAAGAAGTAAATGTTGTTATCACAAGATTTTCACTTCTTTGATATTGAATTTGGCATAGAAAATCTATGAATGATAATGCAATGAATCTGCATGGATGGATAGGGTGGTGTACTTCTAGGTCCGGAATTGCTGGGCAGTATTGTAGTAGGGATCGATTCGGAGGGCAAGGAAGTTCCGTTCTATAAACTGATCGGCGGCGACAAGGACCAGGCGGTGCTCCGCACGGTGGCGAACGTCGGCCTCATGTTCTACCTCTTCCTCGTCGGCGTCAAGATGGACCCCACCATGGTCTTCCGCTCCGGGAAGAAGGCGTGGGCCATCGGCGTCTGCAGCTTCCTCGCCCCGCTCCTCGTCACCGTCACCCTCTTCGTCTCCCTCCGCGGCAGCATCTCCGCCCGGATCGTCGGGAGCAACTTCATGAACAGCGTCGTCGTCGCCCTGTCCATGACCTCCTTCGCCGTCCTCGGCGACGTGCTCGGCGAGCTGCAGCTCCTCAACTCCGAGCTCGGCCGCCTCGCCATGTCCAGCGCCATGGTGCACGGCTTCTTCACCTCCATCAACATGGTCCTCTTCGTCTTCTTCAACCAGTTCCAGGGAGGGGTCACGGCCGTCTCGTGCGCCATGGGCTCCCTCGTCTCCCTCGTCCTGCTCTCCGTCTTCGCCTTCCGCCCGTGGGTGCTGCGGATAGCGGAGATCAGGGCGGGGCGGATCGAGGAGCGGGAGATATTCGCCATATTCGCGTGCGTGGTGGCGATGGGGGTCGCCAGCGACTACATAGGCGCGTCGTTCGTGTTCCTGCCGTTCATCATGGGCCTGTGCGTGCCGGACGGGCCTCCGCTGGGGGCCGCGCTGGTCGACAGGGGGCACCTGCTGGCCGGGGAGGTGATGATGCCGCTGCTCTTCCTGGTGGGCGGGAGGGAGGTGACGTTCCAGGACTTCTCCGACAAGATCTGGATGATGTTCGCGGTGTGCGGCATCGGCTTCGTCGCCAAGCTCGTGGGGACGGTGGTTCCGGCCATCTGCTCCGGCGTCCCCTTCCGGAAGGCCTTCTTGCTGGGCCTCATCATGAACTTCAGAGGCCTCGTGGAGTACATCACCTTTCTTAACTACAGGCTTGGAAGTGTAAGCATGTATATACATGTGATTGATGATTAGTATTATTACTCACCTAAATATCTCTCCTCTTTCTTTATTAATTACTTAGCATTACTAACTTAATTATAAGTGTTCAAACTCTAGTGGCCAGGGCCGGTCCTTAATAATTGAAGGCCCTGTGCGAATTTCAAAATGTGGCCCTAAATTTATTTATTCATATATTTTTAAATATATTGTTATATGTCTTTATCAAAATCTCTGGAGATGCTTTTGATTGTATATTATAACTGAATCTATAGGTAGTTACTAAACAAAATAACTAAAGCTCAAATTATCTATATTCAAGCACATTACGTAGTATAATAAAGATGTTTTAGATAGAAGACGTGCTGATCGTTAAATTGTCTAAATCTGGCCTCAAATTTTTCTGTTGATGAAAACATATAATAAAATAAATAACGATCAATACCCAAATGAGAAGTGTAATATGTAGTTACACAATTTAGAGCCTCCAAGTCCTGAGCACGGCCAGCCCAGGGCATGGACGAGGTGGGCGACCGTCATTGGCCCCCAATTTTGGAAGTAGAAAAAAACAAAGATCCAATTTGGAAGCAACAAAAAATTCAGCGCTCCAATCGAAAAAAATATGATAGCTTGATTGATGATTTTGATAGCTTAATTGATAATTTTGCTTGTAAAAATGCTAACAAAAAATTATTTATGTGAGAAAAATGGTCCAAAATTTAGATTTTGTCATAGGTCCCGTAATCATAGGACCGACTATGGACCTGAGTCACCTGATGCAAGACCAAGAGCTCCGGTCTTCGACATCATTATTTCTTAAATAAATACTAAGCCTGCACATCCAAATTTTTAAATTATATATATAAAAAAATCTGATCATTATTATAGAAAATAAATTCATCTAACAATTGAGGGATCTTTAGAAACAAAATAGCAATAAATACACCGGTCAGAGCAATATCTTTAAGAAATCCTAATTTTTTTTTGTATGATTATAAATATGAATCTTAGAGTCAGTAGGAAATAGGGATCCAAGAATTGGAGGTCTTGGAGGGATTATAGAGTAGGAATTGAGGAAGAAATGGAATAACTTGAAATACAAAATTACAAAACTAACCCTAATATTTTTTTTTGAGGCCCCCAAAAATTGGAGGCCCTGTGCGGCCGCACTATTGGCACGGCCCCAGGGCCGGCCCTGCTAGTGGCTCTTGTAGTTATCGAGTAGAGGTATAAGATCATGGCTGGATGACGAAAGATCAGTGGATCGAGCCACGAGGAAGTATTATTTTTTTTGTTTATTTTATGAAAGTTAGAAACAGTGGACCCAATAGTGCATCTAAAAAAGTCACAATTAAATTATACTAGGTAGGTAAATAATTAGCTATTTAATTTTTTTTTTTAATAATTACATACGATTTAGACGGTTCAATTTTAAACTGTTTCCAAGATACACCTTACATATATTATTAGGGATAAAGAAATAAATACATTAATTCTCATATGTTTCATGAGTATTAAAGGACCTACTCTATTCTGAAGATAATTACTGACCACTCCTCTGTCTTATAACTTTTATAAAATATAAGAATTATTAGTGTTATAAATTTTTATAGAAAATATAAACCATAGGGGTGGCCCATGTAGTTAGTTTCAAAGTAGTAGAACTTTCTATAATAACCGTAAAATATAGATATAGTTAACGTAAATTGTCCTAGAGATAAAAGTTAAATTTATTAATTTATCCACTTAATTATAGACTTAAAGTGCAAAGTCATTGTAAGTTTTATATCTACCTTTCCATTTGTTATATTTGACAACAAAATCTAATTCCAATGTCATCCAATGAATGGCATGGAAGGGTGCACGGTAAATTGACTCTATAATAATTTCTCAATCTATAGGCATGTGCCGGCAAGTAATTAAAAATAACAAAAATGCTAAATTTACAGCCATTGGACTTACAATTCATTGATTTTGGTTGGTGTTGCTCTCAGCTGTTCGGTCTGCAATCGTTCACGGTAACGGTGCTGTACACGGTCCTGTCGACCGGCATCTCGGCGCCGCTGGTGTCGACGCTGTACAATCCGATGGGCAACCGCGGCGGCAACGCCGGCGGCCGGCGGTCGATCCAGCGGCTGAAGGGGAACGCGGAGCTCCGCCTCCTGGTGTGCCTGCACAGCGAGGGCCCCGTCCCGTCCGTCCTCGGCCTCCTGGACCTGTCCTGCCCGGGCGCGGGGCCGGGGCCGGCGACGTGCGTCCACGTCCTCCACCTGGTGGACCTCGCCGGCCGGGCCAGCTCCAGCCTGGTGGCGCACAGGAACAAGAAGGGCTTCATCAACCCCTCGGAGATGGCCCGCCTCCACAACGCCTTCATCAGCTACGAGCAGGACAACAGGGGCCGCGTCTCCGTGCAGCCCTACACCTCGGTCGCCCCCTTCAAGACCATACACCAGGACATCTGCTCCCTCGCCGCCGAGAAGGCCGTCCTCCTCGTCGTCGTGCCCTTCCGGAGGGTCACCGGCACCATGGGGGCCGACGACCTCGCATTGCGGACCAACATCTCCCAAATTCTAGCGCAGGTCATCTTCATCTTTACCAAAATTGTTATTCATTACCCCCAAAAATAAATTAATTGTGCGGCGTGGTGCTGATATGGTGAGCATTTTTTGTCTGAAAATCTTCATCACAAATAGATATTGGTTTCATAGTAGAATTCAAAAATAAAATTAGTATATCATAAATAAAATAATTTGAAAAAATATATTATGTGTAACACTAACATCGTTCACATCGATCGCAAATTAAAATTTGTATGATAGAATTCAAGAATCAAATTAGAGTATCAAAAATGAAAATAAAAAACTGGAAAAAAATATTATCTGTACAAATATTTTATAGGATTATTTACACTAATTATTCATAATGTTTTGGTTTTATAAACGTACTCATATTTTAAACTAACTACACTGACAATCTCCATGTTTTATGTTTATTACACGGGTACTCCTACTTTAAGATAAAAATAGGAAGTTGTAACACCAACAACCCTTACTTTTAAAATCCTAAAGGGAGAGGTGGTCAGTGTAATTAGTTTATCCGTGTTATAAATCCAAAACTTAGTGGTAGTTAATGTAAATATAAATAGGAACAAAATTAAGTTTTATTTACATAAGTATAATTTTCCAACCTTTTTATATATATATATATATATATATATATATATATATATATATATATATATATATATATATATAAAGTAAATCATGTAGTTTATAAACATCCACAATAATGTACTTACTAATCAGTAATAATTATACACTTCCACCTACAATAAAAGTTCACCATCTAAAAGGTAAATTTACTCCAAACTATTTTATTTTAGTCGAAACATGTTTTTCATACAAATATTTTTTTTATTTCAAATTATGTTTTTTTCATGCAAATATATATTTCATAAATAAGTTATATGGCGACATTATAAGATGATTTGAATATTTGTAGGCACCATGTTCCGTTGGCATCTTGGTTTATCCAGACGACATGGCCCCGACAACCCCTCTCGTCAGTGGCAACTACTGCCCCCAAATCGGTGTCCTCTTCTGGGGCGGACCGGACGATCGCGAGGCCCTGGCCTACGCATCCCGGATGGCCCTCCACGGTCGGGTCTCCCTCACCGTAGTCCACTTCGTGCGGCCGGTCGACCAGAGGGACGCCAAGCAGCGTCAGCTGGACGACAGCCTCCTCTCCAAGGTGCGGTTCGAGAACAACAACAACGAGTACGTTGTCGTCGACGAGGTGCTGGTGAGGGACATGGAGCAGACCATTGCCGTCATCAGGTCGCTGGGGAATAGCTACAACCTCGTGATCGTCGGACGGAAACAAGGGCCCAACTCGTTGCTCGACGAGGGGCTGGCGGACTGGAGCGAGTGCCCGGAGCTCGGAGTGGTAGGGGACATGTTGGCATCCAAAGACTTCGAGAGCTCCAATTCTATCCTTGTAGTGCAACAAAGACCACGGAAGGGGGTGTAGAGGCGCGTAATTTTGTTGTGGTGGCACTGTTAAGTTCGACGGAACTGCTTCCACAATATCTTGCATTTCGTCAAGAGCATCATCGCAACAAGAAAGTTTCTCCAATGCCCTTCGCTTCACATCAAGTTTGGTTCGGATCGTCAACGGAACAAAATAATCATACGCTAATCAATACTCCACCATCATATTTTCATATCTTTATACTTGTTGTAGAGATTCTTTTATATAGCTCGGTGAAGAATTTGTAAACAAATCCTACGAAAAGTTTTTCTTCAATTAACTTTTTACAAAAAAAAAAAAAAAAAAAAAAAAAAATCCTAAGCTTTTTTAATTTACTATTGGTCTTACTCCTAATTGCAACTTAGATCCATATTCACTTTCTTTTTTCTTTTATTTTACCTATAACAATGGGTCACTATTAGTTGTGGGGACATTTGGTATGTGGTAATACTAATGATAATAAATTATTTCCATTCATATCATTGCATTTGGCATAAGCCTAATATAAATTTTATGGAAAGAATGTACTCCCTTGGACATCATATATATTTTCACCTTAGAAGAAAATATCAATCCCACGGTTATGACCTGACTTAAATCCAACTAGACTCAAATCTCACATAATCATCCAATTCGTATTCAAACTCAACTTATATCCGACCGATCTCGAGGTAGACCTGGGTCGACAAAAGTTAACCCAACTTGATTCGACCAAAACTTGTTTAGACTCGACCAAAATTTGTACACGATCCACGAAATTCCAACACGAACTTAACCTAACACGATACTGACTTATCTGGACCAAACTCTACCATATTCAGATTAGGTTGTTATAAATTTATATACAGACAATTTAGGAAAATAATGTTTACAAATATTATATTCATTAATTTTGTTTATAATAAAAAAAAATGTATATACTAATCGTAGTATAAATAAAATTCTGAGAATTTGATGACAAAAAATATTATTCTCATATATTTGGACGTTATTACAAAAATACCCTTCACTTATATCCTTTCGAATGGTACGAAGAATGACAACTTATTAATCCACCCCCATGATAAAATTTATGGAACTTTTAGGGCTTGTTTGGTAACATGATTTCACTATTTGGATTTGGATTTGGAAATCCTCCAAATCCAAATCATGGATTTCAAGATTCAAATCCAACTCCAACCAAACATAGGATTTGGATTTATGATTAATAATTAAATTATAGTCATGATCAATAATTCAGCTATTAATTAATTATGATTAATTATAGTTATTATTATTTATAAAATTAATAATTAACGATTAGTAATTAACGATTAGTAATTAACGATTAGTAATTAATAATTGACGATTAGTTATTATTAATTATAAAATTAAAAATTAATGATTAGTTAATAATTAAATAAATAACGATTACTAATTAAAGATTAATAATTAATAATTAACGATTAATAATTAATAATTAATAATTGATAAATTTTTTTATTAATGATTAATAATTATAGATTATAATTATTGATTAATAATTAATAATTAAAGATTAATTAACTATAAATTATATATTTTAAAAATAGTAATTATAAATTAATATTATTATGATTAGTAAATTATTAATTAAATTACTATAAATATGATTCTAATTGTGATTAAAATATTATTAATTAAGATTATAATAAAATAGTTATTAACAAATTATTAATTAATATTATAATAATACTAATAAATTATTAATATGATTATAACAAAATTAACTAATTAACTAATTAACTATTTTTTTAATTAATAATACTAAACATAGGATATGATTATTAATTAATATTATAATAATACTAATAAATTATTAATTAATATTATAATAATAAAAAATAATAATACTAGTAAATTATGATTATTAATAATTAACAAATTATTAATTAATATTAAAATAATACTAATAAATTATTAATTATGATTATAACGAAATTAACTAATTAACTAATTTTTTAATTAATAATACTATTTTTTATTAATTAATAATACTAATAAAATAGTTATTTTTTAAAAAATTAACTAATTTTTAATGAAATTATTAAAGAATAAATATTTTTAACGAAATTATTAAAGATTAACTAATTTTTAATTTACTAATTTTTAACAAAATTATTAAATAATAAATATTTTAATGAAATTATTAAAGAATAATAATTTTTTTCCTCCAAAATCCAACCAAATCCAAGTTTTGGATTTTGTCATACTTTCCATATCCAAATACATCTCCAACCAAACATAGGATTCCATGAATTTGTCTCCAAATTCATAAAAATTCAAATACCACCTCCAAATACGGTTTACCAAACACACCCTTAGTGAAGTATAATCCCAACCATTAACTACAAAACGGACAATCAAAAAGAGATGCATTGTTGTCTCATTTAATTATGTCAATTTAGCGAGTTAGATTTAATTGTTTATTGTGTTGGAATTGAGTGGGATTTCCTTCCTCTATCAAGAACATTTTAAAATGCGAATATCATTTTGTCGAAGAAGTTCAAAAAGTTATTTGCGACAAAGGATGTTCAATTTGAACGGTTAAAAAGACGTATCGGAGTATGTACATTGCTAGTGTGGCATACTGATTACGCTTAAAAGTGTAAAAAAAAAAAAATGACAAATTTATGTGCGAAAAAAAAAATTTGTTTCCATAATATATAGCCGACATACCCAGCCAGTATATTGTGGGACTTGGGCTGAGCAAAATTTCGGCTTATTTTTAGCCGTCCATTCGTATCCGATGGTTGTGATTTTTTTTAGGATTAATTAGTGGGTATATTTTGAAATGGAGCTACACAAGGGCACGACCAAACTGTAACCTAACATGCATTTTGAAAAAAATGTTTTGTAACAGAACTTGAGTGGATCTTGCGATTACCGAGGAGAGGTATAAGACTCTGGATGGATGACGGAAGATCAGTGGATCGAACCAATGAGACGTATTATTCCTTCAATTTATAATAATACTGGAAGTTGGAGACAGTGAGCCCAAAAGACATGTAATATATCATGCACTAAGTTCCGTGCGTATTGTCGGACATCTAAAAAATTGAAGTATGCAACAATTAAGTGATAAAAAAATTCTAAAAAATACTTTAGGCGGTGCGATATTAGTGCCCTTGGGTAGCTCAAGATATTCCTAAAATTGAGACATTTCTAATTTTAAATGCTAGTTCCGCCACTAGATATATTACTTGACCATAATATATTTTTCTGAAGGGTGGTGGTTGAGATTATTCAGAGGATATATTTTTCAAAGGTTGTTTAACTTTTAGAGAAGAGGAAGTAAGATTTCTCAGTTCGTGGTTGATTCGGGGAGGAATTCGTTCGAATAGATCCACTTCGATTCGTCATTCTTATATCGTCTTCGGTAAAAGGATAATCACATTGTATTTTATTACCATTCAACTAAGTAGTTGTAGTGATTTGGTTTGGATCGGTGGAAGAAACTTACAAAGGAGTCGAGGTATTCTTTTAGTGGATATTTTTTCGAGTTGGACTTCCATCTTTCTGTAGTTTTTTGCGTCAAGATTTTTCACATAAACATTATTGTGTTTGCGTTATGCATTTTGTGAAGCTACGTTTTAGTTTAGTCCTCATTGTTTCTTCCGATCAGAAAACTATTTTATTTCACTGGTTTTTTGTTATGTTTGAAATATATTGGAGGATGCTTTTATTTATTTTTCTTGAAAAATAGTTCAAATTACTTGGTAGCAACAACTTATCTATACCACTCTATACTACTATATAATAGTAAAATTTCATATTTCACCATAATTTTTTATTACAAATGTCCTCATCTATCTATACTAATTAAAACTGTTCATTAAATTTAATGAACAATTAGGTAATTACGTATATAAAAATAATTAAAGAGGATATCATTTACTCTTCAAGTCTCATTAACAATCATTTAATGATGATTTGTATATACTTCAAAATAGTATTCATACGAGATACTCTCTCATAAATTACTATAAAGTGGATGTATAAAATTTATTTTTATTAAATGTTTGCATGTAAAGTAGGTAATTAATTGTTAAAATATATAATTGTATGTATATTTGTCAAACAAAAATTAAAAAGCCAATTTGATTTTGAACAGCTGCATAATGGTAACTAATAATTTGTAGAAGCCAAGCCACACCACACCACACCACACCACACCACATGACACAGAGAAACCCTTGCTGACCAATAATAATAAGTTGTGACAAAGCAGCAGCAGCAGCTGAGAAAGAAAAGAAGAGCAAGAAAAGGAGAAAACCCTAAACAAGATGGAGCGATCTCGCTCTAAGCGCAACTACCACTTCGACCACGAGAACTCCGGCTCCCTGACCCCTCCCCGCTCCCGCCAGCGCTTCGACACCTCTCCCCGCCGCCGCCACCACCACCGCCGCTCCTCCTCCTCCGACCGCCGACCCCTCCCCCCTCCCCCGCCCCCTCCCTCCGCCGACGCCAATGCCGCCTCCCCTTCCGGCGGCGGCGGAGGCGGAGCAGGAGGCGGGGCTACCACCTTCTTCCAGATCCTCTGCCCCGACTTCCGCGTGGGCAGCATCATCGGCAAGAGCGGGAGCATCATCAAGTCCTTCCGCAGCGAGACCGGCGCCTGGATCAACGTCCACCCCCTCACGCCCGGCGACGAGGAGCGCATCATCGAGACCTCCGACAACCGCCGCCGCGAGCCCGACGGCCGCCCCCCGCAGTACTCACCCGCGCAGGAGGCGCTGCTGATGATCCACGAGAGGATCGTCGACGACGAGGAGTTCGACGGAAGAGGCGGCGGCGGCGGGGACGAGGAGGAGGAGGACGGAGCATGGGGGAGAGGGAGGGGGAGGGGGGAGAGGGTGACGACGAGGCTGGTCGTGCCGAGGGCGCATGTCGGGTGCTTGCTGGGGAAAGGGGGGAAAATTATCGAGCAGATGCGGATGGAGACGAGGACGCACATCCGCATCCTGCCGAGGGACCAGTACACTCCCAGATGCGTCTCCACCGCCGAGGAGATCGTTCAGGTAGCAACAGATACTGATGTGATGCTCAAACTGTCACCTACATATTAATTTTCAACCGGAACAAGCTGTAGAGTGTGTGAATGAACCTAGAGAACAATGAATTATGCTGGTTGATCGAGTTAGTACGACTATAGTTTCAATTGATTTCTTAGACTTTGTTCCCGCATAGCCTAAATATGCATATTCTACCAAGGGATCAGTGCTTCGTTGAGTAGATCGATCAACTAGTGACCTGACTTGATGCCATTTCAATTGAACTAGTTGAGGCTGTTAGACAGAATATCCCTAAAATGTAAAGAATAAAAATAGAAGAACTGAAATAAAGACACTGAATTAGAATTTTAGATACGTTACAAAATGATGTCCTTAGAATATATTCCGCCCTCTCTAATTGGTGTTGCAGGGAGGATGGCAATATACTCGCGAGATACAACAAATCCAATCTCGCTTTACTGTGCACTCGGTGGCGATCGATCAACAAGCCTTATCTGATGGTGGAGAAAATGCAAATTTGTGGAGTTTTTGGTTTATGGATAGAATAGTCGTGTACTTTGTCTTTGGAGAAGAATACCGGTACGCAAGTGTGCAAAATGAAATAAATGCGTCAAAAATGTCTATTAATTCACGCACCGACATGCATGTTGCTTGGGTTTTAGCCCACAACCCTCAAAAATTACTTACCCACCAAGAAGAGGAAGGTAATAAAAACAAAGGAGAGTAACTTCTTCTACCTAATGTGGGACTAAAAATCCTTATTGAATCGCATGAGCAACAAGTTGTTGCTACCAAAGGAACAATACCAATAATCCCCCATATGATTCAATAACGAAGGAATAAAACAATTAAAAACAAGAATAGGACAATAATTAAGTTGAAAGAAAAACATGATTTGGGCAGTTACATTGTGTATCAGAAGAAGGTGTCTTCCAGACTTGAACATTCCCTTAGTGTTATATGCTTCATCTATACAGACCCAAAGTGAAAAACACTTGTACAAACTCAACATACACACACACTTTGTGTACATTTGATCGCATCAACAATTTTTTACTTTTGGCCATGTGCGCATTTCGGTTTCTTGAGAGCTTCAACAACCTGAGTTCTCATAGAAAGCGGTCCCAATTTCACTCTTAAATAGGTGAATCCCTCGAGGGTATTCTTACCCTTAGCCATAGACTCATTAAGATTTCCAGTCATCCTCTTATGCTTTTCAGATGAAGAGGAATGGATAATCACAAATTACAAGTATATAGTGTTTACCGTGACTCATCAGATTTGTTATTACCCATTGAAACTTTTATTGGGGTTTACCTTTGAGGTGACTCAAGTTATGGACTTCAGCCCCATTCCTTTCGCTGTCTCTAACACTTTGTATACTTGAGAGACGTTTAGTTAGAGGACTCGCCTGGTTCTTTTTTGATATGACATAATCAATTGCTATTACCCCACTGGACTACAATTACTTCACTCTACTGTAACTCATACGTATATGTTTGGACCTTCTATTATAACTGGTCCTTTGGGCCTTTGCTATTGCAGCTTGGCTGTCACAGTGTATTTGGATAACATGGACTAGTTTGCTCCACAAAGGACTTGTTAGCCAGTAGAAATTGTGGAATATCTCGTAATTGAATGATGATTCTGACATTCACTTTTTGTTGGCTGATAGTGTATACAATTCAATATAGTTAAATATTCAAAATATAAGTGGAATTTAATGTGTGTGGTCATTTTCTCCATGGCATTTGAGCTTTACTTTTTTACAGATTGTTGGAGAAGGTAATAGCGTGAAAAAAGCTGTTGCAATCATCTCGGCTCGTTTGAAGGAGAGTTTGCATCGTGATCGTGGTCCTTTTCGACGATTACATTCATCAGATGATTATTTTCCTCCAGATGATGAGTTCATGCACAATACGCATCATCAGTCTGCTGCTGAAGGACTTGATTTGGATCACGATCTTCTTCAGGGCAAAACCGAATTAGGAATAACACCTACAACTCACAGCCGTCAGGATTTGGATTTGATGCAGATCCCATGACTGAACGTTCACAATCTTTTCCTTCTGAAGATCTTGTATTTCGGATTCTCTGCCCTGATGATAAGGTTGATAGTGTTATTGCTGTACCGGATGGGATTATCGAATTGCTTCGAGCTGATGTTGGTGTGGATGTGAGGGTTAACGATCCCGTGCCTGGCTCACATGAACGGGTTATAGTCATCACTTCTGAAGAGGTAGTAGCTGATGAGAATTATATTTTCTCAGATATAGTATGGCATAAATATCTTTATCTGCCAGTTGCTAGACTTCTATGTTTTTTGATAAAGCCATTTCTTCAAGAGGTTTTTACTTGATGACCAAAATTGTTCAACATTATTAGGCTGATTTTCGTTTCTGCTGCATATACTGATTGAATATGAAAGTGAAAGCAAATATCCGCATGGGCAAGCATTAAAATTGATTCAATATTAAGGTTATGATTGTTAAAGCTTTGGACTGTCACTTTTATAATGAAAGAAAATACGGTCCATGATTCTACTATTAATGCTGCAGGTTAATTGATTCTTATTGCATACTCCTTATTTGCTTTAACATACAATCTATTGTAGCCCCTCTTATTTACCATTGAACTTGAGGTATGGGTCTAAGAGACCGTAAGACTGTGTGGCATGGATATGGATTTGCTGATACAGATACAAAAAAGAACAGTTTTGCAAACTAGGATACAATACGACAGGGATAAACTGTAAAGAAATATGCACATAGCATGTACATTATTACCTTTATCTAAAATAAAACAAAAAATAGATAAGATATTCATAATTGCAAATTTCTTTTTGGTGTCACCAGAATGAAAATAGATGTTATGAGCTGATTCACCATAGGAAGAGGGGAAGGGGAATGGCAAGAAAGAAAAGTATGATAAAAGTCCATTCATACATCATGTCTTTCTGAGGATTGTTTTATTTTCTTATCAAATGGGTAAGTTTTTATTCTCATGATGCGCGTTGCATATGGTAAGTAGTGTTAGAAAGTGTCCTAAGTCCCTAAGTTGTCCTATGTATCAGATTGTCGGGGTATGCTATGATTGAATATGCGTGGCACCTTCATTGTCCGAGTATCTGCTACCTTTTGGCTATGCAGTTTAAGCTATAAGAGGTAAGTAGATACAAATTGCTCTGAGGGACTTCATTCTCCCATGACACGTTAAGACAGAGAGATGACATTCACATATAACTAGTCCCTTCACCTATGTGAATGAAGTTTTATGTTGAGTGCCTTGAAGTATATTGTTTACGATAGAAGAGAGACTAGGACTATTCCATTAACCCTAACATGTACAATGTTTCTGATTATTTGCTCCTCGTTTATTTCCTTCTCCATCAATCAGCCTCTCCTATCTCCTTCCAAGTAGCCTCTCTCCATCTCGTCCTCAACTTACCTCTCCTTTCCATCCCACCTCTCACCTCTACCTAACCTGCCTTTCTCTAGCTTTTCCACCTCTCTAACTTGCCCCATCTCCTCCACCCATTCTTTCCAACCCGCTTTTGTCCCACCACTCTGCAACCACCTCCTCTGGTCCTACCAAAGGATCAGGTGCAACAAAAGAGGCAAGCACACCTAAAAATGGAGAGGGAGCTGCAACAGGAGAAAGCCTCTGTGCCTTTCGTGCTTGCCGGTAGAGTGGGACAGTGGAAAGGGAAGATTGTCGTGGAAGGAAGGTGATTTTGCAAGAAAGATCCTCTCTCGTTATCACATTGATGATACTTTCATATTGAGTACCATTGTGTGACCTAGGCACAAGACTGATTAAACTGTTCATACCGTCATATGGAATATCATGGTGCACTTGAATGTGCAAGGTTGCTGGTGCCAATGGTGGTAGTCCTCTTTAGATATCAAATACTCGAGATAAGGCACTGAGCGCTTCAAGGTGTTTTCTGCACCTCAGGTGTTTGCATGTGCACATGCAATATATGGTTGGCCTCTTGGTATCAAACGAGCAGCATGATATATCTCAGGTGGGACTCTTTGCTCGGCTGTGTAGTTGTAGCACTGTGATAAAGCCTCATTTGTAGATGTGATGCCTGAGCAGAAGCTGGGCTCAGTGTATGGGATGTACAACTTGTGCGGGAACTATGTTGCAGGTGGCTAGTTGTCATGTCCGATTGAGCACATGAGAATTGCAGTGGATTTGAGGTTTTCTTGGTGGCAGATAAGTACATTGCAAATGGACAAAGACGTTTCAAGTGTTTTCCTGAGTGCATGGAAGTAGTGACGATGTCTGGAACAATGGTACAAAAGCGAAGATTTTCTTTGGTAAGGATTTAAGAAGGTTGTACTTTGCAGTTTACGTTTGTGATTCCTTGGTTGGGAGTCAAACTAAACTCTTTTCCTTGGTCCGTGAAGACTCTGCATCACCTTGGTCCCAGAACATGCTTGTCTGCTTTTGTTGGACAAAGTTCCATTGCTCCTTGTGGACTATGGCGCCATATTTTGTGTTCTGGCTAATGGGGTTCTTAAAAAAAACTAGAATTGCAAGTAACATTCTGATGCTCTGCAACACGTGACATCACACACTTCTCTTCAAAAGACTACTTACGCATGAAAATCATCCTTGCTGAGTTCTTTAAAGCACTGCTGCCAGTGTGCAGAATACAATGGGTTCATCACCCATGTCAATAGTTATCCTTTACACATTCTTTACACATCTTTTACCTTGACTCATGCATTATCAACCTCAACCAAACAGGATAGGATCTCTAACATTTTGCAGTATCCCATCTTTGTTAAATTTCAGATAATGTCTATTTGATTCAAGGAATTCATAGGTTTCATGATCTCAACGAGGAGTGATGGTGCTTCAAACTAAATAACCTAGGACTTTGGTTGTGTTGGAGTTAAAATAGAACTAACATGGGAAGCGTCTCAGTAGACAGTAGCACCATTTTGACACTTTCCACACTTATGTGATCATACAAATCAGTTATATATTGTTAGCTCCATATTCTTGGTGTAAATTCTCGAAGATATGGCTTTCAATATCTACTAGTAATCTGTACAGGAGAAGTTTAGAGAAACTGATTTACCCAAAAGTTTGTGAATTGTATGAATCCATTAATAAATGCTGAAATTCTAATTTTGTTCTGTTTACTCAAATCTGTGATCTATTACTTTATTCTTCTGCAATTTTAGTAAAATACTCTGGCATTTTTATGTTAACCTCTAGTAATACTGTTGTGCTTGACTGTTAGGGTCCAGATGATGATTTTCCCAGCTCAGGAAGCTTTATTGCATATCCAGACCCACATTGTAGATCTTGGTCCTGATAAGGATAACATCATAACAACAAGGCTTCTAATTTCAGCCACGGAAATTGGATGCTTAGAGGGAACAGATGGTTCATTATCCGAAATAAAAAGATTTACTAGCGCCAACGTGCAGTTGTTACCAAAAGAAGATCTTCCCCTTTGTGCATCGCAGACTGATGAGCTCATACAGGTTGGTGGGCTTGCACTTTGATGAAATATATTATCCTTGCTGACTTGTCTTGTGTCGGGTATGTTTTCAATGTAGCATGTCACCTACAAGTGCCAACTCAGTAGTATCCCTTGCTCACTATATTGAGCAAGGTGGCTTGCTAGGTCGTCATCTGGAACTGACACGAAGTACTGATACTTCTCCTGTGCAATGTCAAGTGAAAAGGGCTATTTGCTAGGTCGTCACTCGTAACTGACGCATCGGTGCGATGTCAAGTAGTGACAAATGGGCAAGAGTTTGTAGGGTATAGGAAGCTACGAGCTAAGGAGCTATTGCATGTTTGTAACATTATGTTAGCTACTTATTGTATTGGAACGCTAAAGGAGAAGGAAATAGAGTTAGTGGATACAATGAGTCAAAAGAAAATTGATCTAGCTTGCTTATAGAAAACTAAGTCGGTAAGTGAAGATATTGGAATATTGGAAATACTAGATTTTAACTTTGGTATCTAGTTAAGAATGGAGTATGGAGTAGGGATACTTGTGGATAAAATAATTTAGAAGTGTTGTAAATGTAAGAAGAATAGGTGAAAAGAAACGAAAATTTGTGATAAAATATTTACGGTATGTGATTATTTGTGTAGGAAATCGCTAAGGAGGGAGAAAAATACTTATAGGCTTGCTATGAGTAGGAAATGAGTAAGACCTAATAATATATCAAGAGCTCAAAGAAAAGAAATTAGTAAAAGAAAATAATATTAAGGAGATGAGGGGGAGTTATTTCAAAAGTTTAACGAGAATAACCTAGAAAATTTAATATATAAACACATGATCTAATCGAAGATGTGTGATATTGTTTTTGTCGTAAAGTTATAATTTATGAAACTTAGGATGCTTTAAAGAAATTGAAAACTGGAAAAGCTGTAGGGTCAAATGCTGTTCCTTTTGGTGCTTGAAAATGTTTAGGTGAGAGGATTTAAGTTGCTTAACTAATTTGATAAACCAAATACAATCGCTTAACTAATTTGATACACCAAATTTGAAGGACTAAGAAAATACACGATGAATGAAGAAGTATGTTATTATATTGTATACAAATAATAGAGAGAGATAAAGGAACAAAACTTATGAGCCATACCACTAACTCTAGACTCTAGATAGACTACTTAAGCAAAGATTAAGAAAAGAAACTAGTTTCATATAATCAATTTAAGGATTTCGAGAGATTGAGAAGGATGTTGTTCATGGAATTAAAATAAGATGGTTAAAATGGAGAATTTCTGGATGTTTTGTGATCACAAGATACCCTTGAAGTTGAAAAGAAATTCTGTGAGATAACTAAAGACTCTTTAATACTTTATGGATCAGAGGGTGTTTGCCATTAAATATCAAAACAAGAATTACAGAGAAACTCGATTTGATTGCAAACTTTGAAAGTACAAAAGAGAGAGAACCTAGAAAGAAATTCTAGGAAACAATCTAAGTACAATTGTTTTTGATTCTGGGGGTGACGATGGAGGCTCGGAAAAGTGTAGCAACTCTGCCTTACTTCTTGGACTATCGG
>JANAVB010043017.1:3685646-3867547 GCA_029216955.1 Iris pallida
TTTTCGGTTTTAAACCGAGAATGCTCAGCCCTACTGACCTGTATGTTTGTTACATTTGTTTGGTTGCATTCTTTGTTTGTGACTTCAAATGTTAGATATATGATACTGTTTCTTGGAGTTGTAATAGATTTATCAATATCTTAAGCATTTCTTCTATGATTACAAATAGTTAAACAGGCTTTTTAAGCATTTAAAAGTATTCCTAAACTTTTGAAGAGACAGTTATGGCTCTCTTTTAGAAACTTTTGACTTTAGTTTTTTTTTTTCTTCCCTTTCTTTGACTCTTTCATGTCTCAAGAGTGCCTGCTTTGTGATATGCCCTTACAGTGTGATCTTTTAATATTGCTAACTTAAAATGTATTTCATGGCAGACGCATCCTACACAGTCTTGTTTCATGTCCTCAATTGATGTTCATACTCATTACTCATATCAGGTGTGCAATATACATATTTTACTGATTTCCATACATTCACCTTGTCATTATTGTAGCTGTTGCCACACACAAGATAATGAAAGAAAATGAAAATTTATCCAAGATATTATAATTACATTAACTTTGATATATCTACGGTTCCATTTTTTTGTTCTTTTTTAGTGCTACCTACTACTATTTAACTTGAAATAATGTTTTTTTATCTTCCACAATTACAACTAACACAATATATTTGCCGAGCAAACAACACAGTTTTTATCGGAAGCCTTATTGGTTGGTTTCATGACTTCTTTTACTCTATTCAGCTTTATTAAAGTGCAAAGTCTTCAACTAAACTGGCAAGCAAACATCTCTGCCCAAAATCTCAAATATGAAAATATGTATGCTTTTTAGGGAAGAAAACAGCAACATGTGAATTTTAAGTAAAAATACTAAGTACCGCTACAATTGATCACTTGTGTTTTCGTTTTCTCATGTAATTTGTCTCCTGATTTTTATTAGATTATGTTGCCTGAAGCGATTGCAATTGTTATGGCACCCAGAGATAGTTCAAGGCAAGTCCTCTCTTTTAATGTTTGTTTCATCTGTTACTGCCGATCTATTTTGCATGTAGAAAACTGTCTTTATCATAATAACATGCTCAGAATGTATTTTATAATACCTATCGAATTGATTATTCTCTTTTTTTTTTTCAAGAAGCTATAGTACACAATTATGGAATTTCTGCAAATTTCCAGTTAACAAGGTTCAATTGACAAAACACTTTAAGGAAACCAAGCAATTTTCTTTTCCAGATTCTTTGATCTTTAGGCTTGTAAGTTGTAATGTGTAATTCCTTAACAGCTTTTGGGATAAAATACAGTTACTTATTGTTCGGGTTCCTTGCAATCAAGTGCCTTTTGAGGTGCTTGTATGAAGAACAAAGCATTGGTTTGATCTAAAAACTTTTTTCTTTTCATTTATATCTCAGGACTCGACCTAGATTTGGTTAATTCCACACTATATATTATAATTATATTGACCACATGTCAATTTTTTAATTCTGCTAATGATGGGAAACCGTAAGAACTCTATGATGTTTCAATTATGTGAATAATTTCTAATGAAAATCAAAAGGATCAGTATGATGTATCTTTGTACCCGTTAGTGCTATACTGAATTTCTTCTAATCAACTATTTTTGGATAAGGCAGCTAGTTTTCACTTAAATTGGGTACCTCCGGTCCTCCACTTACAAGGTGTTTGGTTGGTTGTAAATGGAGATACATGCAACATTTACACAATTTCCAATGTTTGGTTTGATGTAAATAATAGAGTTGGTGAAATAAATGTTGCATCAACACCCCCAACTACCGCAATACCACTTACAACACGGTTTATTATACCATTTCCACTCATTCTCTCTTCATCGAATGTTATAAAGTTACAATCAAACAATGGATTTGTGAGTTGTACAACAAAAGTTGCAACCAAACACTCTAATTCATCATTCCAAACAATGGATTTGTAAATCCTATAACACCATTTACTTGCAACCAAACAACGTAATTGCAACACCACTTACAACAACATATGCTACATGCAGCAAATGGTGCGTGTATTTCCATCTAACTATGGTCAACCAAACAGCCCTTGGCAAACAACTTTCTGTGATGGATATTCAGAATGTAAGCAGAGGCGATCAGTAAAGATATTTTAATTTTGAACGAATGGATGGCATTTTTTTTTGTTTGGGGGGGGGGGGGGAGGTTATCTGAATGCTTCTATATTCGCCGATAGAATATGTTAGAGAGCATCCCGTAATTGTCAAGCTTTATTCAACTATGTGATTGTTTGCTTTCACACTTTTTATCCCCTCATCCTTACCTTATTATCCAGTTAGCTGACATTCAGGAATAGGGAACTCCAGGCAGGGTCGGCCCTGAGCTGATTGGGGCCCGAGGCGAAACTTCCAAAATGGGCCCTCCATACATAATGTAAATAAAAGGGGTGTAAATATGACCATAATTTGTTGACAACAAGATTTGAACCAAGGACCTCTAAAGTAAAGGTCTAACATTGTAACCACTACACCACAATGTATTTTGTTAAGAATGACACACGATACATACTAGTTATATTTTGATAGATCCATGTTGGTGCTCCCTTTCGCTTGCGGCTCTGGGACGTCGCCCGGCCTGCCCTAGGCCAGGGCCGCCCCTGACTCCAGGCATATTTCATCCAGGCGGTTCCCTAATCAACCTTAGGTTTTCTATTAAACTTTAATTCTATGTATCGTCTCCACTTCTGAATCTTTTCTCTTCAAGTACTGCAGCATCCACAGGCCTCCTAATTTAGATTGATTGTAAGAACTACGAACTAATGTTGTTGTGGGGGCAAATGAGTAGTCCATTAATCTTATTTTTCCTTTGTGAATTGCAGGAGTCATGGGATATTTCGGCTAACAGCTCCTGGAGGCATGTCGGTCATAAGGCATTGCCAGCAGCGTGGCTTTCATCCTCACCCAGAGCCATCAGGTGGCGGCCCAATTTATGACCACTGCTCCGATGTCTACATGAACCCAAAACTCAAGTTTGATGTTGTGGATCTTCGATGATGTGAATGCCCCCTCATCATTCAAAAACTAATATAAACGTTGTATATGATGAACCCTTCAATTGTACATGTTATCTTGAATTATTGCTATTACCAAGATCACGATCCAATTTTTAGTCCATGTATCAATCCCTTGTGGGTTAGGTTATGGGACAAACTATTTTTTATGACATATTTAATAAAGTGTGCATATGTCGTCAGTTCTGTTTATTGTTTCAGTAGTTTTCTTGCTTTCTTTATTTTACAACTATAAGAGGTTTAACCATTTCAAGCATCAAGATACCAGGTTTTGCAAGTGGTAAGGTTCTCAGTTTCAATTGATCCGAAGCTTTAAAGAAACTCAAACGGGTATTAAACAGGTATTTTCTTGTATCCTTTTCTTTTCCATTCATTGAACAATCCAATCTTTTTGTACTTCTTTTCGTCAGGACTTAAATGTTATGCGTTTTTTGCTTTTGAAACTTAGCTACTTAAACGAAAGACTTTAGTAAAGACAAACGGTGGACTTCCATGCCGGAATGTTTGGCCTCCTGCACCAGAAGCTCACCCTTCAGATGTTGCTTCTTAAGGTTAGCTTAACGATCTAGAAATCTGCTTTGGATGATTAACTTGCAATGGATGATGAAGCTTGAGAATCATCATAGATTGGCCCAGGGTTAGTATGACAACAAATGTTGCAGAATTTTTGTTCTTCAACTGTTCTCAGGAAAACTGATGATGCAGGCAATGACAGTGAGTAAGTAAGCTTCAGTCCACATTAAGTAGTGAAAAAGTTCAGGAAGACCAATGAAGCAAGCATTTGACACAGTAGCAAGTTTACAATCCAACATAAAACAAACAATTGAGTAGAAAATTTGCAGCAGAACAGACCTTATTACAATCCAGAGTTGATGCATGCAGTATACGATATTGGACTGACCCATATAAGGGAATTTTTATGTAAGGCTTGAACCAATCCCAATTATCTACACCTCATAATCCTGCTTCCTATCCGATGTGTGACTAAATTATCAACTCCATTGTCATTAGTTTTTGAACGCTCAATCGAAAACGAGATCCAATCCAACAGGTACCACTGAGCTATCCTGATCAATTTTAAGTCATTGACCATTACTTATAAACCACCCCATATGTCAATAAAATTTGCAGCAGAACAGACCTTATTTTAGTAGTACTTAACAACTGTTAGTTTAAATTAAGCATCCATCAACAAATAGCTATGCCATATGCCACCTTATCCAAGTTCTCCCTTAATTATATGGCACCTGAAAGTGTGCCATCATAAAAAGAAGAAGAAGAAGACCAGATCAAGGATCACCTAGTCTGAAAATTAATGTATTCCTGCTGCAAGAGACGATGTAAAAAAAATGTCTTTTATAAAGAAAAAAAAATTTTAATTTAATTTTTTATAAGTATAAGTATGTCCATCTAAAGCTTCCAAACAGATTAGCGGACATCAGTGGTATTGGGAGGCCAGGCTCAGATTAGCGGCATCAGTATGGCACGTCTGGCGGGAGAGAAATACACGTATTTTTGAGTCAGTACAAACTAGCGAGAGGATTATACTCCAAAACATTGAGTATGACATGTCTTGTATGAGACTCCCGCAGGGAGACCCCCATACTAGTTGAGATGTAATGGGACTTTATCAATGAAATTACCACTTTCAAAAAAAAAAAAAAAAACCTTCTAAACAGAAACACATCAGGCATCAGCCAAATAACTAAGTAAATGGTGCTCTTTTAATCATGTGTCATTGTGTTACATAATTATTTTTTAGGGTTGGTAATCATGTGTGTCAGAAACAAACATAATTAGTAGAAGCCATGCTAGGGGAAAATATCATAATAGACAATATGTTGATTCAAATGATTTAAACTAGGCATGAATGAATCAATAATGATAACTCCACCGCATCCGCAACCGGCTTGCACTCTGATTGTCCTCACATTAATTTTTTCACATGGAATTAAATGTGCTTCCTTCGTTGTTCGAACCTACAACCTCTGGGGTGCTTCACTCTAACCAATTGAGCTAGAGGTCATTGGCTCTCTCTCTCTCTCTCTCTCTCTCTCTCTCTCTCTCTCTCTCTCTCTCTATATATATATATATATATATATATATATATATATATAAAAGTAGTTTTAGTACAATAGCGGGGACTTTAAAGGCTACTAGTTTTGTTCACGTGATATGGACGTACCAAAATAAATAAATAGTCTCTTATATTTGAAAATTATATAAAATTAAATTAAATTAAATTAAATAATTTAAATATTTTTAATTAAAATTTGTTATAAATATGCTTTTAGTACTTTGAATATGTTTAGATAATACAATGTAGTTATATTAAAATAATTAAAGGCTTAATTGCAACTTGATCCCCTCAACTATTGTCACGCCCCAGACCCGAAATACCGGGGACGGGGACGGACTTGGCCAGCTACGTATTACGGGTAGAAGAAATACCGAATAATACGATCAATGCTGTAAACTAGATAAGGGGGTGCATACTATATACAAGTCTCGCTAGAGTCACATGACATCTATTGTCTCAATCAATGAATCAAGAAGCAGTAAATAAAGAACATATATGATAAAGCAGTAAGGCGTCCCAAACGCTCGGTCAAAATGTTCTTGAGATCTGGCTTTACAAAACATAGCCATGATATGATAAGGTATACACAATCGCTATCAGCTGCAGTCTGAATTAATTACAATTATGTAAAAGCAAGTGCTAGACAGTCCGACTAACAGGTCGGTGCCAAAACGGCAAAAGTAAAGTAAAGAACAAGACGAGTAGAGAGTCAAGAAACCCACTCGTGGCCTCCTGCGGTCATCCTTCTAGTATTGACCATCTTGAGGGTAAAGTAAGCTGAGTCCTCGGGAGCTGGCTCTAGATCCGGCCATGCAAAACCAGAGAGGTTAGACCTCCAATAGCAAGTACCACAAAGGAAGCACGACATGAAGGATTAAAACCAGTAATAAGAGTTAAGGATAGAAATGAGATAAATAAATCTTTGCCTCTTACTAAGGTACGCCTAGCGTCTTGACACTCCGAACCAACTCCCCAACCAAACAAGGACAGAAGTTGGTCCGTCATGTCAGGACGTTTTGCTTACCTCAATAGTTGGCAAAGTAGGATTCAACCCACAATCAGATCAGTTTAAGCGGCCAGACAATTATTACGGCTTACTACTTGTGGGCTCCAAGTTACCTGGAACCATGCATTAGGGAATTTCTCAGTTCTTACTATAGACAAACAAGGCTGGTCGATCCAATAATCGGTTGCGCCATGCGGGGAAACGAGTCCCAGCGGGACGCTCGTCGATCAGAAAAAGTAAACCGGATACCACTCCATGCCCGTGTGGTAGATATGCAGTATCCGTGGGAACCAGCCGGCGTGTCGGGACACTATTTGTCCCAAGGACGGCCGTCATGTAAGAACTCGGAAATCCATTCTCTCCATGCAGTAATTATTTTATTTAGCTTAGTTGGCCCTATGTTAATTGAAATCTCATGCCGTGGACCATGAGTATTTCGTATGAGTACTTTCGTACAAGGTACGATATGCGTAACTCTACAACGATGCCAGTGCGGTTAGGTTGTAGGTCCTACATAGCGTAATGCAACAATCAAACCTATCCACGGGATAATCATGCCTTGACAGTAGGATACACGTGCTGCTTTTGTAATACGAAATTAATTATCGGTGCCATAGTACCTACTCAATATTATGTAAATTCATGTACATAATTATAAGTTGGAAATCAGCACGGGTATATTGTCAATGATCGGGATCAGCCAGTCGTTCTCAATGATTCATACATGAACGTGTCCCATTCAGTACAATAAGACGACTAGCCAGTCTCTTAGTTCCAGACATAGGAACGCATGATCAATATTAAGTCAGGATAACAATCATTGTCAATTCGTGACAAGGCATGGTAGTCAAAAGTTCTATATCAAGAATAAGAGAAACTTGTATAAAATAGTTGGTAACATATTCTTGAAGCCAAGAAAAAGATCTACAACTTTCATGTTGGAAGCTAGAAAAATTCGGGCCAGAAAACAGTCAAAAAGAGCATCAAACAATCAAAATCAGCCAAAATCAGCCTCATGCGGCTCAAAATGCTTATGCGGCCAGAAATGCTCATGCGGCCAAAAAATGCTCATGCGGCCAGAAATGCTCATGCGGCTCAAAAATGCTCATGCGGCCAGAAATGGTCATGCGGCCAGAAATGCTTATGCGGCTCAGAAATGGTCATGCGGCCAGAAATCCAGAAATGCTTATGCGGCTCATGCGGCCAGAAATGGTCATGCGGCCAGAAATGCTCATGCGGCTCAAAAATGCTCATACGGCCAGGCACTATTCATCGTCCCTGCCAAAATCAGGACAGATGAACATAGAAGTTTGACCAAAATTGTTTTGGCCATAATTCCTCCAATCAAGTCGAAATCTAACTTTTCAAGAGCCAAAATTGGGTAGAATTGAATTCTCTACAACATAGAACAATCAAAACATGGAAATGATAAAGTGATAGATCAAAACCCAAAAAAACCAAAAAAAAAAACTTAGATCTACACAAAACTAGCCATGGAAAACAAAAACTACAAGACCTAAACATGTAGAGAAAGAAGAGACAAACAATGGACTAAAAATAAATGGGGATGCATGAAATCCTCCATGATGTGCAAGATGTACTTGCCTCTCACAAGTGGGTTAGGGTTTGGTGGAGGAGTAAATGTGAATGAATGAAGAGAGAGAATGAAAGAAGAAGTTTTATATCAAGGTCAAGTGGATCTCCACCATTCATTCTCTCCACCAAATCCAAGCCATCCATTCCTTTCCATGTTGAACCAAACCGAACCAAGTTGGTTTACCATGAACCGAAATGAACCAAGAGCCAAAAAAGCAGAAAATAAATACAAAAATAATTAGCATAAATTAAAAGAATTAAATACAAAATAATGTATGACGTATACTAAATAAATTCGGGCAAGCTATAAAAATACGCATTCCGGGAACGGAAGTGACATCTCTATCCACCTTAGATAAATTCGTCTTCGAAATTTCAAATCCAAGCAGGTTAGAAAAATCAGGGCCAGACACAAGCAATCAATCACCCTATGATACCAATCAGCCACTAATCTGCAACTATACTCTCAATCCATGAAACCAAGCTACTAATCATACGGGGATATGCATGTGGAATTAAGACAGTCAAGGCATATGGAAATGAAATATACCTTGTGAGTCAAACAAGTGCGGGTACCGCGATCGGATAACATCCTCCCGCTCCACGTTGACTCTCCTAAGGAGTGATGGCCCCAAGCAACACGAACAAGGTTAATTGTTTGGTTCTTGAGTATCTTCTCTCTTCGGTCCAAAATGGACACATGCTGCTCCTCATAAGACAGGTTGGTACCCACAACCAGCTTAGAATGATCGAGGATATGACTTGGGTCCGATAAATACCTACGTAACTGAGATACGTGAAATATATCATGCACCTGTCTTAACGAAGGCGGAAGGGATAAACGATAAGCAACATCGCCTACCCTATCAAGGATAACGAATGGGCCCACGTACCGCGGACTCAACTTCCCGTGAACACCAAATCTAATGACTCCTCGGGTAGGGAAAATCTGCAAGAACACGTGGTCCCCAACAGAAAATTCCAACGGCCTGCGATGCTGGTCTGCCCAATGACGATGCCGATCCTGTGCAACTCGAAGTCGCTCTCTAATTCCCTTAACAACTTCAACTGTCTGGACAATCATCTCTGGTCCCAACATTTCCTTTCCCCAATACATCCCATGCCAACGGCGATCTACACTTCTTACCGTACAGTGCCTCGAACGGAGCCATTTGAATACTGGCCTGGTAACTATTATTATATGAAATTATACTAAGTGCAGGTGACTCTCCCAGAATCCTCCAAAATCTAAAGTGTAGGCTCGTAACATATCTTCTAAGGTCTGAATGGTTCTTTCTGATTGTCCGTCCGTCTACGGGTGGTAAGCCGTACTGAATCTTAGCTTGGTACCTAGGCTCTGATGTAAACTCTTCCAGAAATGTGACGTAAAACGGGTATCTCTATCCGACACAATACTGACAGGAACTCCATGTTGCCTGACGATCTGCTGCATGTACATCTCTGCTAGCTTTTCTGTAGCCTGCCATACTCTGAAGGGAAGAAATGTGCTACCTTTGTAAGTCGATCCACTATAACCCAGATGGCATCCTTACCACTAGGTGACCTCGGTAATCCATTCACAAAGTCCATTGTGATGTGCTTCCACTTTCATTCCGGGATAGGAAGTGGCTGTAATAATCCTGCTGGCCTCTGCTGCTCTGCCTTCACTTGCTGACATATCAAGCAACGGGAGACGAATCTAGCTATCTCTCTCTTCATTCTTCCACCAGAAATGTTGTTTAATATCCTGTACATTTTGCTCCCGGGTGAATAGAATACTGAGAACTATAGGCCTCTGCCATAATCTCCTGTCTGATATCTCTACTAGGCACACATAGACGCGATCCATACCTAAGTGTTCCATCCTCATGAATTCTCATCTCCTTCCGGAGTCCTGACTCACATTCTGTCCTGAGCTTCTGAATCCTTGGGTCCTGTGTCTGAGCTGCCTTGATCCTGTCTACCAAGTCAGATTGAACTTGTAGACTAGCCAAGATCCCTACATCTCCAGGAAGTATAACCTCAATGCCCATCTCTCGAAGATCCTCTAAAATCTGCTTCTGTGATGTCAACATGAATGCACTGCCCCTTCTACTGAGGGCATCCGCTACTACATTAGCCTTGCCTGGGTGATACTGAAGCTCTACCTCGTAATCCTTGATCAATTCCAACCATCTCCTCTGTCTCATATTCAGCTCCTTCTGAGTAAAAATATACTTTAAGCTCTTGTGGTCGGTGAATATATCTACTCGATCGTTGTACAGTAATGCCTCCAAAGCTTCAAGGAAAATACTACGGCCGCCAACTCCAAATCATGAGTCGGATAATTCTTCTCGTGGTCCCGAAGTTGTCTAGATGCATACGCTATCACCTTCCCATGTTGTATGAGGACACATCCAAGTCCCTTTCCTGACGCATCACAATATACAGTAAAACCTTCGGGTCCAACGGGCAATGTAAGTATAGGTACCGAGATCAATTTCTGCTTCAAACTCTCAAAGGATGCCTGACACTCTGTCGACCAGACAAATGGCATATCCTTGCGTGTCAAACGGGTCATGGGTGCTGAAATTCTTGCAAAATCTGACACGAACCTTCGGTAATATCCTGCCAATCCCAAGAAACTCCGTACATCTGCTACTGTCTTAGGTACTGGCCAACCTTCCACGGCCTCCACTTTCTTAGGATCCACTGATACTCCGGCCCCTGATATGATATGCCCCAGGAATGAAATTCGATCCGACCAAAACTCACATTTACTGAGCTTGGCGTACAACTGGTTTTCTCTCAAAACCTGCAATACCTTCCTGAGGTGACCTTCATGCTCTTCTTCGCTGGCTGAGTAAACGAGAATGTCGTCGAGGAACACAACGACAAATTGATCCAAGTATGGCTTAAAGATGCGGTTCATCAAATCCATAAATATTGCTGGAGCATTGGTCAATCCAAACGACATAACTAAAAATTCGTAATGCCCGTACTTCGACCTGAATGCTGTCTTGGGAATATCCTCTTCTCGAACTCTAACTTGATGATATCCTGACCGAAGATCTATCTTGGAAAATACTCTGGCTCTGCTCAACTGATCAAACAAGTCGTCGATCCTCGGTAGTGGGTACTTGTTCTTTACTGTTGTCGCATTGAGTTTCCTATAGTCAATGCACAATCGGGATGACCCATCCTTCTTCCCTACAAGTACCACTGGTACTTTCCATGGTGATTCACTGTCCCGAATAAACTTCTTTGCCTTCAATTCTTCTATATGCTGGTACACCTTGGCCTGCTCTGAATTTGGCATTCTGTAAACTCGATCCGACACCGGTTCGGTCCCTGGCACCAATTCTATACTGAACTCGACATCTCTCTTCGATGGTAAACCTGGTAGTTCTTCCGGAAATACATCAAGAAACTCTCCCACTACCCTCGGGACTTGAACTCCTTCCAATGCTGCTACGACTCCGCCTGCCAACTGTTATGTTCCCGGCCTGACCAAAGCGAACTGTCCCATGCCTGGAATATCAAAAGATACGCTCCCTCAATGGCAATCTATTGTAGCATGACTGTCTTTCAGCCAGTCCATGCCCAAGATAACATCAAAATTTCCTATAGGAAATTCTATCAACCTAGCGGGTAAGGAACGCCCGCACACTACGACTCTACATGCTGGAATAATCCTACTAACTCCTACAAGCCCATTACCAGTGAGTATATTCAACCTCTCTGGCAATGCCTCAAATTCCATTCCTAGTCGTGTTGCAAATCGTGTAGATACAAATGAATGTGACGCTCCCGAATCAAACAATGCTACTGCGGGATATGAGGAGACGAGAACGTTACATGCCACAACGTTCCCCGATGCCAATGCCTCATCCAAGGACAGATTGAACGCCTGCCCTTGGCCTCCATGCTGATTTTCCTGCTGCGGTCCTGTCCGGTGTTGCTGCTGGCCCTTGCCTCGATGATGCTGGGGTGGTCTCTGGTGTTGCTGGTGTATCGGCGGTCCTTGCTGCCGAAACATCTGAGCTTGTGTCAATAACGGGCGTTGAGCCAACGGTTTTACTGCCACCGCTGGCCCTCGATACTGGCCTGCCCCTGGTGCTAGCAGGGCAGGAAATGGTTGCACTGGCCCTCCTGGCCTCGAACTCATGGGGCAAGTGGAAACCCGGTGATCCGGACTCCCACATACCAAGCATAACCCATTAAATGCCCGGCATATATTCTTGGTGTGCCCTGCCTTCCCACAATAAGTGCAACCCGCGGGTGGCTGCTGATTCTTCCTCTGCTGCTGTTGCTGTCTGGCTGGTGGTGCTGGCCCTCGTACCGCCACATCATGAATACGGACGCCAGGGGACGGTGCTGTCGATCGGGGTGCTGCTCTCCCTCCTCCTTCCATCTGGTTGTGGGACTTCTTCTGGCCCCCAGCCCTATTCGCCATCCTCTGGATAGTGATCTCATGCCTTCGGGCCGCCGTCAGTACCTCATCAAAAGTCTGGTAGTTATGCCCCTCTACCAGTTGCAAGAGTTCAAGATGAAACCCTTGTTGAAACCTCATGGCCCTCTGGCTCTCCGTAGCTACCATCTCTGGGACAAACCTACTCAATCTGCAGAACTCCGCTGCATAAGCATCCACGGTCTTCCCATCCTGCTTGAGGCTGATGAACTTCTGTTGTAGCTCGAATTGAGCTACCACTCCATCGTACTTGGTCTTGAATCTGGTAGAAAAATCATCCCATGCAATAGGACGCCTGGCACCTACTTTCTCTGATTTCCACCAATCACGGGCGAGATCCTGGAGTAATAACTTTACTTGGTCCACTTGCTCCTCCGCTGGAACTTTGGCTGCCTTCAAAATGGACTCAATATCCTTGAGCCACGCATCTGCTGTGATAGCATCTTCTGTACCTTCGAAACGTCGGAGGTTGTACTTGCAGAATCGGGTCGACGCTCCTGAATCAGTCCTCACTCCTCTTTCTAATGCCGTCTGCAAGCCTTGATTAAGTAACACATTCTGCTCTTGTTGCTGGGCATGCATCTGTTGCTAGACCAACATCTGATGTTGCTGCATGGCCATCATCCCTCTGATGATCTCTAGGAGGGCTGGTGTATCTACTGCCCCCGGAGTGGGCAGAATCATCGGTGAGATCGGAACCTTCGGATATTGCGGCCCAACGGCTGGCTCTACTATCACCTCTGCTTGGACGTGCTCTTGGGGAAGCACTGGCCCTTGCTACTGACCAGCATGGTCCTGCTACTCTGGTTGTTGCTGCTCTGACGCGGACGAGGAGCCCCTAATACAAGGGACAAGAGAACAATCAAACGATCGGACAGGAAAAATTAACGAAGTCAAGGGATACCGGGATGTCAAGATGGAATCGAGAGCAACGAATCATGAGATCAAAGGGAGAACATGTGTGATTGAGACCTCCTATAAAATAAAAGCACCCCACAAGTCTGAAATCAGACCTGCATGGGCCACCACTAAAACCTTGTCATGCCCCAGACCCGAAATACTGGGGGACGGGGACGGACTTGGCCAGCTACGTATTACTGGTAGAAGAAACCGAATAATACGATCAATGCTGTAAACTAGACAAGGGGGTGCATACTATATACAAGTCTCGCTAGAGTCACATGACATCTATTGTCTCAATCAATGAATCAAGAAGCAGTAAATAAAGAGCATATATGATAAAGTAGTAAGGCGTCCCAAACGCTCGGTCAAAATGTTCTTGAGATCTGGCTTTACAAAACATAGCCAGATGATATGATAAGGTATACACAATCGCTATCAGCTGCAGTCTGAATTAATTACAATTATGTAAAAGCAAGTGCTAGACAGTCCGACTAACAGGTCGGTGCCAAAACGGCAAAAGTAAAGTAAAGAACAAGACGAGTAGAGAGTCAAGGAACCCACTCGTGGCCTCCTGCGGTCATCCTTCTAGTATTGACCATCTTGAGGGTAGAAGTAAGCTGAGTCCTCGGGAGCTGGCTCTATATCTGGCCATGCAAAACCAGAGAGGTTAGACCTCCAATAGCAAGTACCACAAAGGAAGCACGACATGAAGGATTAAAACCAAACAAGGACAGAAGTTGGCCCGTCATGTCAGGACGTTCTGCTTACCTCAATAGTTGGCAAAGTAGGATTCAACCCACAATCAGATCAGTTTAAGCGGCCAGACAATTATTACGGCTTACTACTTGTGGGCTCCAAGTTACCCTGGAACCATGCATTAGGGAATTTCTCAGTTCTTACTATAGACAAACAAGGCTGGTCGATCCAATAATCGGTTGCGCCATACGGGGAAACGAGTCCCAGCGGGACGCTCGTCGATTGGGAAAAGTAAACCGGATACCACTCCCTGCCCGTGTGGTAGATATGCAGTATCCGTGGGAACCAGCCGGCGTGTCGGGACACTATTTGTCCCAAGGATGGCCGTCATGTAAGAACTCGAAAATCCATTCTCTCCATGCAGTAATTATTTTATTTAGCTTAGTTGGCCCTATGTTAATTGAAATCTCATGCCGTGGACCATGAGTATTTCGCATGAGTACTTTCGTACAAGGTACGATATGCGTAACTCTACAACGATGCCAGTGCGGTTAGGTTGTAGGTCCTGCATAGCGTAATGCAACAATCAAACCTATCCACGGGATTATCATGCCTTGACAGTAGGATACACGTGCTGCTTTTGTAATACGAAATTAATTATCGGTGCCATAGTACCTACTCAATATTATGTAAATTCATGTACATAATTATAAGTTGGAAATCAGCACGGGTACATTGTCAATGATCGGGGTCAGCCAGTCGTTCTCAATGGTTCATACATGAACGTGTCCCATTCAGTACAATAAGACGACTAGCCAGTCTCTTAGTTCCAGACATAGGAACGCATGATCAATATTAAGTCAGGATAACAATCATTGTCAATTCATGACAAGGCATGGTAGTCAAAAGTTCTATATCAAGAATAAGAGAAACTTGTATAAAATAGTTGGTAACATATTCTTGAAGCCAAGGAAAATCTACAACTTTCATGTTGGAAGCTAGGAGACATTCGGACCAAAAAACAGTCAAAAAGAGCATCAAACAATCAAAATCAGCCAAAATCAGCCTCATGCGGCTCAAAAATGCTTATGCGGCCAGAAATGGTCATGCGGTCAGAAATGGTCATGCGGCCAGAAATGCTTATGCGGCTCAAAAATGCTCATGCGGCCAGAAATGCTCATGCGGCTCAAAAATGCTCATGCGGCCAGAAATGGTCATGCGGCCAGAAATGCTTATGCGGCTCAAAAATGCTCATGCGGCCAGAAATGGTCATGCGGCCAGAAATGCTTATGCGGTTCATGCGGCCAGAAATGGTCATGCGGCCAGAAATGCTCATGCGGCTCAAAAATGCTCATACGGCCAGGCACTATTCATCGTCCCTGCCAAAATCAGGACAGATGAACATAGAAGTTTGACCAAAATTGTTTTGGCCATAACTTCCTCCAATCAAGTCGAAATCTAACTTTTCAAGAGCCAAAATTGGGTAGAATTGAATTCTCTACAACATAGAACAATCAAAACATGAAATGATGAAGTTTGATAGATCAAAACCCAAGAAAACCAAAAAGAAGAAAAACTTAGATCTACACAAAACTAGCCATAGAAAACAAAAACTACAAGACCTAAACATGTAGAGAAAGAAGAGACAAACACAATGAACTAAAAATAAATGGGGATGCATGAAATCCTCCATGATGTGCAAGATGTACTTGCCTCTCACAAGTGGGTTAGGGTTTGGTGGAGGAGTAAATGTGAATGAATGAAGAGAGAGAATGAAAGAAGAAGTTTTATATCAAGGTCAAGTGGATCTCCACCATTCATTCTCTCCACCAAATCCAAGCCATCCATTCCTTTCCATGTTGAACCAAACCGAAATGAACCAAGAGCCAAGAAAAAGCAGAAAATAAAATACAGAAAAATAATTAGCATAAAATTAAAAGAATTAAATACAAAATAAATGTATGACAGATACTAAATAAATTCGGGCAAGCTAAAAATACGCATTCCGGGAACGTAAAGTGACAACTATTTTCGTTTTTCAACTTAATATCCTAAACTTTGATATGCATCAAATTGATACCCTAAAAAAAAGGGACAAAATTGTCCATGCTCATCCTTCTCCTCCTCCCTCAGCTGCCCCCACCCACCACCACCCCTCCCCGCCCCACCCTCCTCCTTCTGCTCCCCCGTCCCCCGCCGGCTGCACCCTCCTCCTCCTCCCTCGGCTGCCGCCCTCCTCGCTGGGGGCACCTCAAACCCCCCCCCCCCCCAGGCTCCACCCACCCGCCAACCCCTCCCTCCGCTGACTACACCACCTCGGCACCCCTCTTCGCCATTGTTGCCACACGCGGAGAGGGGTGTGGGGGAGGACGAGGGTGGCTGGAGGGGGTGGAGAGGACGAGGGTGGCCGAAGGGAGGTGGGGTTGGGATGGAAAGGAGGGGTAGTTCTGTCCTTTTTAAATGTTCAGGTATCAAATTGAAAATATGAAATAGTTGATGGTATCAAGTTGTCGAGTAAAAAAATTTAGGGTATCAAATTGAAAAACTGGTATAGTTAAGGGTATCAAATTACAATTAAGCCATAATTTAAATTAGATATGATTTATGTTTTTTTTTTTTTTTTATGGGAAGAATATAATATAATGGTAGTTAGATTTTTTTTTTAAAAACGATTCTTAATTATGTGAAAATATGCATACGACTTATACAGCTTATTTTGAACCGTTTTCAAGCCTCTTTATAAATAGTAAAGGTGTAGTCAGACATTCGATCGGAATATTCTTGGTCCACATGTCGGTGACCCAGTACAGAAAGGGTACCCTTTTATCTTGATCTTGCAGTCACCAATCACCATATCCAGTACTAAAACAAGACAAGTAGTTTATACTTCTCTTGTATTTTACATTTTCTTTAAGTCAGCTTGTAACATGTTCCATAGTATATACTTCTCTTGTATTGGGATCGAGTAGAGAGCAGATTTTAAGAGTCCGTTTGGATATGTTTTCTGAGATATGATTTTAAAAACAGTTTTCTGAAAGGAAGTTATAAAATTATTTTCTGAGTATAGAAATTTTTACTTTGCGTTTGGTTACTTTCATCTGAAAAATAGTTTTAAAAAATAAAAGTCGAAAATTGCATTTGGTTATATATGTTTAGAAAATAATTTTTTAATTGTGCCAATAGTTGTTCGTGTCCAACTGTCTCTCCCAAACGTGTTCAACTGTGTCCCTTTTAAACTGTGTCCACTGAATCTTAATCTTGTTCGTGTCCAACTATGACCAGAGAACGACCACCCTTGAGTCCAGAGATGTCGGCCCCGCCCCACGACCGCTCCACCTCTGCTTGAGGTCGACCTCCATGTGATGGTGGAACACCCCATCTCGACCAACTCGGCCCATGCCAACGAGACAGCTGGTCGAGTCCTGACTGCGTATAGTTGGACACATTTCGTGTCCGGTCTTTGACGAGTGACGACCGTGTCCTCCTCCCCCTCTGCAGCCGCTACCGCCACTGCCACCGCTCGGAGAACCTGAGGCCGTCCTCGAGCTTTCCTCGTCGGGGGTGGAGGGGGGTGGAGACAGCCATTGCTCGTGTCCAACCCCTCCGTCGGCTTCTTCGACGACGATCCGCCGCTTCTTTAGGAGCTCGGCATCACCACCGGCCAGATCTGGTCGAGTGCGAAGCCGATGTGGTTCTCCTCCGTCGGAAACTCGTAGATGACGGTGAGCGGCGGCGGGAGAAAGGGGAGGAGGGGAATAGGGCTGATCCGGTCGGACCTGGATCTGCTCGACACGGAGCTACAGCTCACCATCGTGGCCGAGTTCGAGTCTTCGTCGTCGTGGCGCCATGAAGGTTGAGGCGAGGCTGAGGCGAAGGAGGGCGGAGACAGAGGAGGCTGAAGGAGGAGAGGGAGGAGCGGAGGAAGGTTTGGGCAAGTGTTGGTTTTGGTTTGCTCAATGTTGGGAGAGAAAGCATGGAGAGAGAGAGAGAGAGAGAGAGAGGACCCCTGTCGAAGGAGAGAGCATGGAGAGAGAGGGGACTCAAAACCAATACACTCAGAAAACTGTTTTTGCAAAGCTCCTTTCTCTTACTTCCTAAAAACAGATGTTGTGAGTGTTGGTTTCCAAAAAAAAATTTTGGGAAGCAAACTCTCAGTACTAGCTGCCAAACACGGTTTGGCAAAGTTTTTACACTTAAACTCAGAAAACTGAGTTTAAAAGTGTAACCAAACACCGCCTAAGCCTTGCGTGAATCTCTACTCCCACTCAAAGATATCTCCACTCTTTTGATCCGTCTTCGGGACTAACAATAGACAGTACTAAAACAAGGACAAGTAGTTGAAGTGTCTTTGCCTGGAAATATAATACATTCAATCAGATCCCTTCATTTCAAGATGGCCAGGCCTGCTCTGTTTTGAATTCTCATAGCAAACCCGCACGCCAAACAACTGACTCAGCTCAGTTGTTGTTGGTTATATATATAACAGAGAGAGAGACTTAAAAGAAGAAGACCATTGTGACACTCACAATGTCAATGGAAATGAGCCCAAGACTCTCCTTCTCTAGCGACCTCCCCCCTTCTCCAGTGACCTCCCCCCGGCTCGACCGCAGCCTCCCCCTCGACCCCCCCTCGGGCGAGTTCGACTTCAGCACATCCTTCGAAGCGATCTCCTCCGACGAAAACTCGACCCCGGCCGACCTCCTCTTCTCTCAAGGCAAGCTCCTTCCCTTCCACAGCAACAACAACAACTCAGAGCCGCCCCCAACTCGAATTTCAAAGCCACCAAAGAATCAGTCCCTCAGGCAAATTCTCTCGAAGAATAATCAAGAAGAAGAAGAAGATTCATGCAGCAGGAAATCTTCTGTGATCAGTAGCAGCGATGCCAATAAGCAAGTAACGCAACCCTCCTTGTGGTGGCATAGTATCACCAGAAGTAGCAGCAGTCTGAGCGCCGGCACTAGTATATGCCCGCGGCTCCCGCGAAGCAAGTCGACCGGCTGCCGCAGCAGAGACGATGCAAAGGCCTACTACTACTCCGGAGACAGGCGAGTGCCGTCGTATGGGAACGGAGTGAGGATCGACCCGGTGATCAACGTGCCCGCTCCGTTTGTTACTAGGGGAGGGAGCAGCGGCAGTAGGAACAGTGCCAGTGGTGGTGGGTTAGTACTAGTAGCTTCTTCTCCTACTTGCTTTGCAATTGCAGAGTGAAAGACCATGGAAGCGAATGAAATGGAAGGAGCTACTTACTTACTATTCTAGCTGCGAATAATTCTGGATGTGTTTCGTTAATTATCATTAATGAATTCGGAAAACAAGAAATGTGGTGTGTATAATAATTAATTATGCTATACGTTATATGTTAATATTGCTCTCATGTTTCTATTGTTTTGTAGCTTGCTTAAGTTGCTCTCTTGTAGATTGGCCGGTTTAATACAATAGATAACTTTTTTTTTTCTTTAACTTTTTATAAGCTTATTATGTTTTTACACCCATGTTGAATAGTCTATTTCGTTCTTCTTCTTTTTTGCCTGGATTGACTGAAATTTGACATCCAATATCGATATCGATCGGTATCGAATCTGAACATGCCAAATCATATCGATTGATATTGCAAACTAACTACTTTCAATTATATTTGTCGGATTGACCAAAAATGAGATCCCCAATATAGGTCGAATCCACATAATGTCAAACAGTATCGAATCAATGAATCGGTGTCGGTTGATACTGCAAACTAACTTACTATTTCTCAAGGGGGCATGGGTCTCTGAAATCATAGCTCGAGTCAATTTTGCTCAAAGAAGAGTGGCATTGGATTCACGCCTCAATGAAAACGACTAAGCCCCACACCACCACATGGCTGGCCACCATGAAAACCTACGGACTAGCGCGCGTTTGGCTATGCAACTTTGATTATTGCAGCGCAGCAGACACATATATGTATGTATGTATATGGCATTTGTGCTTCATTTCAGGCATCACTAGTATATATGATTCTTGCCCAGCCAACATAATAATGCTACAAAAATAGAGTGGTGCCCCAATTTATTTGCCTTTTTCACCTAGTAGATTTGTTCCTTGTACAATGAAGACGACATAATACATAAATTGATCAACAGGTCTACACGGACCGCGGTTTCAACCGCGGCGGTCACGTGTCAGCCGGTGTTTCCGGCCTATGTTAGCGGGAGGTGTTGTTTTTTTAATTTTCTTTTTTTACCCAATCTAGAGCTGCCACGTGTCCCTTTAGGTTTGGTTTTCGGTTTTTGTCTCGGACTGAGAAAACTTTTTGTAAATTAATGTCAAACATTTTACTTGTAGAAATGACATCAGTCACACCTTATAGACAGAACAGAAAGTCTAGTTGTTGAACACTCGATTTCGTTGACCGAGTCGCGTCTCACCCGCATTCGAATACTTGAGAGTGCTCAATCTCCGCACCATCGATCTTAATCATTGAAAAAATCCATGCTAAGAACAACACTACACAAAATGTTAATGACTGTCATCATTTCTATATTTGGACACTCCTGTGCATATTCAGAACAGTCTTTCTTCTTTACCAGCACAAGATAGATAATCCCTAACATGTGGCTGCAGACTATATAGATCAAATTAAAGCTTTCAATTAGGTTTACCAATTAATTACTCAAGCTACGTGCTGGCTCTTAAGAATACAAACGAACCCTTGTTAGCAAAACTAAGATTTAGCTACTTAACAACATAAACAAAAACTCTTGATACTCTGCTCCATCTTTGCTTACATATAACACTCATCCACCCTGAAAACTTGCTCTAGCTAAGATATTAAATACCATCACCTATGTTACGAGACAGACGCGACAACTCTGACAATTAATGTCATAGTGTATCTAGCTAGGAGTGCCTGGATCGTGCCCGATACGTGTCCGACACGGCCACGGCGTTGATTCTTGTAGTGTCCGTCCTTTTCCTAGACCATGAACATCTTCACCCAAACTATATAAACTGTATATCCACACAAACAACATGTTCACGGTCTAATGAAAAAGTGTACTTAATTTCCATTTTTTTGGAAAATTAAACGTTTGCCCAACAAGTCCCAAGTTAAACAACACAAAAATATGATAATGATCAGTATTATACTAGTATGATCAGTAGTTGTAGATGGATGTCAATAAAATTTTAGAAATTTTTTGACTTTCATCCCACTTGTTAATATGAATTTGTACTTAAATCTCACTTTTTAATGTTATTAGACTTACATCCTACTTTTTGTCACTAAAAATGTATATTCTGTCACGAAAAATATTCGTTATGTCACGAAAAATATTTTTCGTGACAAAAAGTGGTATGTAAGTCTAAAAAAAAATTAAAAAGTGGAATATAAGTACAAATTCATATTAATAAGTGGGATGAAAGTCAAAAATCCCAAAAATTTTTCAGGTGGAACAAACCAAATAGTTTGCACAAGTCCTTCGCCACCTCTGTATATATTTCCATGTATAAAGAAAGAAATGGAAAACTTACTGAGTATTAATTTTATTTTAAGATAAGACCCACACGTAAGATTTAAATGATAATGTTCATGGAATAAGTAAGTAACCTGAGAATAGAAAATCCTTAAAAAAAAATTAAAAAAATGGAGGCTATATTGTTCAATTCGTTTGAACAACCAACTGCTAATTATTTTTTCACAAAAATTCTTAAGTGTAATGTGAGTTGTGCCAGCTTAGAATTCTAGCATAGCACTATAATTATACAAGACAAGAAACTATCCTCCTCCATTCCGCATTGATTTGCTATATATGTATGTATATTGAACACATTTGATCGGTCGATCGATCGATCGAGCTTAGTTTCGTCATCAATTGATGGAGAGGAGCAAGAGGCCCAACCCTTCGGTCGACGGGCTCGTCTACCCTCCCCGGAGAGGATGGGAAGGCAATATTCCAGTCGTGCGTGCCCGTGGATTACATGGAGTTCACCGTCCACTCCTTCGGCTACTTCGCCGAGGAGTCCCCCTTCAAGTTCCCGTTCCCGCTCCTCCTCTTCCAGATCGCCGCCTGCATGCTCGTCTCGCGCCTCCTCTACTACCTCCTCCGCCCCCTCAAGCAGCCGCGCATCATCTCCGACATCCTTGTAAGTCATCTTGAATAATCAAACAAAGAAGAAGTAAATGTTGTTATCACAAGATTTTCACTTCTTTGATATTGAATTTGGCATAGAAAATCTATGAATGATAATGCAATGAATCTGCATGGATGGATAGGGTGGTGTACTTCTAGGTCCGGAATTGCTGGGCAGTATTGTAGTAGGGATCGATTCGGAGGGCAAGGAAGTTCCGTTCTATAAACTGATCGGCGGCGACAAGGACCAGGCGGTGCTCCGCACGGTGGCGAACGTCGGCCTCATGTTCTACCTCTTCCTCGTCGGCGTCAAGATGGACCCCACCATGGTCTTCCGCTCCGGGAAGAAGGCGTGGGCCATCGGCGTCTGCAGCTTCCTCCCCGCTCCTCGTCACCGTCACCCTCTTCGTCTCCCTCCGCGGCAGCATCTCCGCCCGGATCGTCGGGAGCAACTTCATGAACAGCGTCGTCGTCGCCCTGTCCATGACCTCCTTCGCCGTCCTCGGCGACGTGCTCGGCGAGCTGCAGCTCCTCAACTCCGAGCTCGGCCGCCTCGCCATGTCCAGCGCCATGGTGCACGGCTTCTTCACCTCCATCAACATGGTCCTCTTCGTCTTCTTCAACCAGTTCCAGGGAGGGGTCACGGCCGTCTCGTGCGCCATGGGCTCCCTCGTCTCCCTCGTCCTGCTCTCCGTCTTCGCCTTCCGCCCGTGGGTGCTGCGGATAGCGGAGATCAGGGCGGGGCGGATCGAGGAGCGGGAGATATTCGCCATATTCGCGTGCGTGGTGGCGATGGGGGTCGCCAGCGACTACATAGGCGCGTCGTTCGTGTTCCTGCCGTTCATCATGGGCCTGTGCGTGCCGGACGGGCCTCCGCTGGGGGCCGCGCTGGTCGACAGGGGGCACCTGCTGGCCGGGGAGGTGATGATGCCGCTGCTCTTCCTGGTGGGCGGGAGGGAGGTGACGTTCCAGGACTTCTCCGACAAGATCTGGATGATGTTCGCGGTGTGCGGCATCGGCTTCGTCGCCAAGCTCGTGGGGACGGTGGTTCCGGCCATCTGCTCCGGCGTCCCCTTCCGGAAGGCCTTCTTGCTGGGCCTCATCATGAACTTCAGAGGCCTCGTGGAGTACATCACCTTTCTTAACTACAGGCTTGGAAGTGTAAGCATGTATATACATGTGATTGATGATTAGTATTATTACTCACCTAAAATCTCTCCTCTTTCTTTATTAATTACTTAGCATTACTAACTTAATTATAAGTGTTCAAACTCTAGTGGCCAGGGCCGGTCCTTAATAATTGAAGGCCCTGTGCGAATTTCAAAATGTGGCCCTAAAATTTATTCATATATTTTTAAATATATTGTTATATGTCTTTATCAAAATCTCTGGAGATGCTTTTGATTGTATATTATAACTGAATCTATAGGTAGTTACTAAACAAAATAACTAAAGCTCAAATTATCTATTCAAGCACATTACGTAGTATAATAAAGATGTTTTAGATAGAAGACGTGCTGATCGTTAAATTGTCTAAATCTGGCCTCAAATTTTTCTGTTGATGAAAACATATAAAAAATAAATAACGATCAATACCCAAATGAGAAGTGTAATATGTAGTTACACAATTTAGAGCCTCCAAGTCCTGAGCACGGCCAGCCCAGGGCATGGACGAGGTGGGCGACCGTCATTGGCCCCCAATTTTGGAAGTAGAAAAAAACAAAGATCCAATTTGGAAGCAACAAAAAATTCAGCGCTCCAATCGAAAAAAATATGATAGCTTGATTGATGATTTTGATAGCTTAATTGATAATTTTGCTTGTAAAAATGCTAACAAAAATTATTTATGTGAGAAAAATGGTCCAAAATTTAGATTTTGTCATAGGTCCCGTAATCATAGGACCGACTATGGACCTGAGTCACCTGATGCAAGACCAAGAGCTCCGGTCTTCGACATCATTATTTCTTAAATAAATACTAAGCCTGCACATCCAAATTTTTAAATTATATATAAAAAATCTGATCATTATTATAGAAAATAAATTCATCTAACAATTGAGGGATCTTTAGAAACAAAATAGCAATAAATACACCGGTCAGAGCAATATCTTTAAGAAATCCTAATTTTTTTTTGTATGATTATAAATATGAATCTTAGAGTCAGTAGGAAATAGGGATCCAAGAATTGGAGGTCTTGGAGGGATTATAGAGTAGGAATTGAGGAAGAAATGGAATAACTTGAAATACAAAATTACAAAACTAACCCTAATATTTTTTTTGAGGCCCCCAAAAATTGGAGGCCCTGTGCGGCCGCACTATTGGCACGGCCCCAGGGCCGGCCCTGCTAGTGGCTCTTGTAGTTATCGAGTAGAGGTATAAGATCATGGCTGGATGACGAAAGATCAGTGGATCGAGCCACGAGGAAGTATTATTTTTTGTTTATTTATGAAAGTTAGAAACAGTGGACCCAATAGTGCATCTAAAAAAGTCACAATTAAATTATACTAGGTAGGTAAATAATTAGCTATTTAATTTTTTTTTTTAATAATTACATACGATTTAGACGGTTCAATTTTAAACTGTTTCCAAGATACACCTTACATATATTATTAGGGATAAAGAAATAAATACATTAATTCTCATATGTTTCATGAGTATTAAAGGACCTACTCTATTCTGAAGATAATTACTGACCACTCCTCTGTCTTATAACTTTTATAAAATATAAGATTATTAGTGTTATAAATTTTTATAGAAAATATAAACCATAGGGGTGGCCCATGTAGTTAGTTTCAAAGTAGTAGAACTTTCTATAATAACCGTAAAATATAGATATAGTTAACGTAAATTGTCCTAGAGATAAAAGTTAAATTATTAATTTATCCACTTAATTATAGACTTAAAGTGCAAAGTCATTGTAAGTTTTATATCTACCTTTCCATTTGTTATATTTGACAACAAAATCTAATTCCAATGTCATCCAATGAATGGCATGGAAGGGTGCACGGTAAATTGACTCTATAATAATTTCTCAATCTATAGGCATGTGCCGGCAAGTAATTAAAAATAACAAAAATGCTAAATTTACAGCCATTGGACTTACAATTCATTGATTTTGGTTGGTGTTGCTCTCAGCTGTTCGGTCTGCAATCGTTCACGGTAACGGTGCTGTACACGGTCCTGTCGACCGGCATCTCGGCGCCGCTGGTGTCGACGCTGTACAATCCGATGGGCAACCGCGGCGGCAACGCCGGCGGCCGGCGGTCGATCCAGCGGCTGAAGGGGAACGCGGAGCTCCGCCTCCTGGTGTGCCTGCACAGCGAGGGCCCCGTCCCGTCCGTCCTCGGCCTCCTGGACCTGTCCTGCCCGGGCGCGGGGCCGGGGCCGGCGACGTGCGTCCACGTCCTCCACCTGGTGGACCTCGCCGGCCGGGCCAGCTCCAGCCTGGTGGCGCACAGGAACAAGAAGGGCTTCATCAACCCCTCGGAGATGGCCCGCCTCCACAACGCCTTCATCAGCTACGAGCAGGACAACAGGGGCCGCGTCTCCGTGCAGCCCTACACCTCGGTCGCCCCCTTCAAGACCATACACCAGGACATCTGCTCCCTCGCCGCCGAGAAGGCCGTCCTCCTCGTCGTCGTGCCCTTCCGGAGGGTCACCGGCACCATGGGGGCCGACGACCTCGCATTGCGGACCAACATCTCCCAAATTCTAGCGCAGGTCATCTTCATCTTTACCAAAATTGTTATTCATTACCCCCAAAAATAAATTAATTGTGCGGCGTGGTGCTGATATGGTGAGCATTTTTGTCTGAAAATCTTCATCACAAATAGATATTGGTTTCATAGTAGAATTCAAAAATAAAATTAGTATATCATAAATAAAATAATTTGAAAAAATATATTATGTGTAACACTAACATCGTTCACATCGATCGCAAATTAAAATTTGTATGATAGAATTCAAGAATCAAATTAGAGTATCAAAAATGAAAATAAAAAACTGGAAAAAAATATTATCTGTACAAATATTTTATAGGATTATTTACACTAATTATTCATAATGTTTGGTTTTATAAACGTACTCATATTTTAAACTAACTACACTGACAATCTCCATGTTTTATGTTTATTACACGGGTACTCCTACTTTAAGATAAAAATAGGAAGTTGTAACACCAACAACCCTTACTTTTAAAATCCTAAAGGGAGAGGTGGTCAGTGTAATTAGTTTATCCGTGTTATAAATCCAAAACTTAGTGGTAGTTAATGTAAATATAAATAGGAACAAAAATTAAGTTTTATTTACATAAGTATAATTTTCCAACCTTTTTATATATATATATATATATAATATATATATATATATAGATATATATATATATAAAGTAAATCATGTAGTTTATAAACATCCACAATAATGTACTTACTAATCAGTAATAATTATACACTTCCACCTACAATAAAAGTTCACCATCTAAAAGGTAAATTTACTCCAAACTATTTTATTTTAGTCGAAACATGTTTTTCATACAAATATTTTTTTATTTCAAATTATGTTTTTTTCATGCAAATATATATTTCATAAATAAGTTATATGGCGACATTATAAGATGATTTGAATATTTGTAGGCACCATGTTCCGTTGGCATCTTGGTTTATCCAGACGACATGGCCCCGACAACCCCTCTCGTCAGTGGCAACTACTGCCCCCAAATCGGTGTCCTCTTCTGGGGCGGACCGGACGATCGCGAGGCCCTGGCCTACGCATCCCGGATGGCCCTCCACGGTCGGGTCTCCCTCACCGTAGTCCACTTCGTGCGGCCGGTCGACCAGAGGGACGCCAAGCAGCGTCAGCTGGACGACAGCCTCCTCTCCAAGGTGCGGTTCGAGAACAACAACAACGAGTACGTTGTCGTCGACGAGGTGCTGGTGAGGGACATGGAGCAGACCATTGCCGTCATCAGGTCGCTGGGGAATAGCTACAACCTCGTGATCGTCGGACGGAAACAAGGGCCCAACTCGTTGCTCGACGAGGGGCTGGCGGACTGGAGCGAGTGCCCGGAGCTCGGAGTGGTAGGGGACATGTTGGCATCCAAAGACTTCGAGAGCTCCAATTCTATCCTTGTAGTGCAACAAAGACCACGGAAGGGGGTGTAGAGGCGCGTAATTTTGTTGTGGTGGCACTGTTAAGTTCGACGGAACTGCTTCCACAATATCTTGCATTTCGTCAAGAGCATCATCGCAACAAGAAAGTTTCTCCAATGCCCTTCGCTTCACATCAAGTTTGGTTCGGATCGTCAACGGAACAAAATAATCATACGCTAATCAATACTCCACCATCATATTTTCATATCTTTATACTTGTTGTAGAGATTCTTTTATATAGCTCGGTGAAGAATTTGTAAACAAATCCTACGAAAAGTTTTTCTTCAATTAACTTTTTACAAAAAAAAAAAAAAAAAAAAAAAAAATCCTAAGCTTTTTTAATTTACTATTGGTCTTACTCCTAATTGCAACTTAGATCCATATTCACTTTCTTTTTTCTTTTATTTTACCTATAACAATGGGTCACTATTAGTTGTGGGGACATTTGGTATGTGGTAATACTAATGATAATAAATTATTTCCATTCATATCATTGCATTTGGCATAAGCCTAATATAAATTTTATGGAAAGAATGTACTCCCTTGGACATCATATATATTTTCACCTTAGAAGAAAATATCAATCCCACGGTTATGACCTGACTTAAATCCAACTAGACTCAAATCTCACATAATCATCCAATTCGTATTCAAACTCAACTTATATCCGACCGATCTCGAGGTAGACCTGGGTCGACAAAAGTTAACCCAACTTGATTCGACCAAAACTTGTTTAGACTCGACCAAAATTTGTACACGATCCACGAAATTCCAACACGAACTTAACCTAACACGATACTGACTTATCTGGACCAAACTCTACCATATTCAGATTAGGTTGTTATAAATTTATATACAGACAATTTAGGAAAATAATGTTTACAAATATTATATTCATTAATTTTGTTTATAATAAAAAAAATGTATATACTAATCGTAGTATAAATAAAATTCTGAGAATTTGATGACAAAAAATATTATTCTCATATATTTGGACGTTATTACAAAAATACCCTTCACTTATATCCTTTCGAATGGTACGAAGAATGACAACTTATTAATCCACCCCCATGATAAAAATTTATGGAACTTTTAGGGCTTGTTTGGTAACATGATTTCACTATTTGGATTTGGATTTGGAAATCCTCCAAATCCAAATCATGGATTTCAAGATTCAAATCCAACTCCAACCAAACATAGGATTTGGATTTATGATTAATAATTAAATTATAGTCATGATCAATAATTCAGCTATTAATTAATTATGATTAATTATAGTTATTATTATTTATAAAATTAATAATTAACGATTAGTAATTAACGATTAGTAATTAACGATTAGTAATTAATAATTGACGATTAGTTATTATTAATTATAAAATTAAAAATTAATGATTAGTTAATAATTAAATAAATAACGATTACTAATTAAAGATTAATAATTAATAATTAACGATTAATAATTAATAATTAATAATTGATAAATTTTTTTATTAATGATTAATAATTATAGATTATAATTATTGATTAATAATTAATAATTAAAGATTAATTAACTATAAATTATATATTTTAAAAATAGTAATTATAAATTAATATTATTATGATTAGTAAATTATTAATTAAATTACTATAAAATATGATTCTAATTGTGATTAAAATATTATTAATTAAGATTATAATAAAATAGTTATTAACAAATTATTAATTAATATTATAATAATACTAATAAATTATTAATATGATTATAACAAAATTAACTAATTAACTAATTAACTATTTTTTTAATTAATAATACTAAACATAGGATATGATTATTAATTAATATTATAATAATACTAATAAATTATTAATTAATATTATAATAATAAAAAATAATAATACTAGTAAATTATGATTATTAATAATTAACAAATTATTAATTAATATTAAAATAATACTAATAAATTATTAATTATGATTATAACGAAATTAACTAATTAACTAATTTTTTAATTAATAATACTATTTTTTATTAATTAATAATACTAATAAAATAGTTATTTTTAAAAAATTAACTAATTTTTAATGAAATTATTAAAGAATAAATATTTTTAACGAAATTATTAAAGATTAACTAATTTTTAATTTACTAATTTTTAACAAAATTATTAAATAATAAATATTTTAATGAAATTATTAAAGAATAATAATTTTTTTCCTCCAAAATCCAACCAAATCCAAGTTTTGGATTTTGTCATACTTTCCATATCCAAATACATCTCCAACCAAACATAGGATTCCATGAATTTGTCTCCAAATTCATAAAAATTCAAATACCACCTCCAAATACGGTTTACCAAACACACCCTTAGTGAAGTATAATCCCAACCATTAACTACAAAACGGACAATCAAAAAAGAGATGCATTGTTGTCTCATTTAATTATGTCAATTTAGCGAGTTAGATTTAATTGTTTATTGTGTTGGAATTGAGTGGGATTTCCTTCCTCTATCAAGAACATTTTAAAATGCGAATATCATTTTGTCGAAGAAGTTCAAAAAGTTATTTGCGACAAAGGATGTTCAATTTGAACGGTTAAAAAGACGTATCGGAGTATGTACATTGCTAGTGTGGCATACTGATTACGCTTAAAAGTGTAAAAAAAAAAAAAATGACAAATTTATGTGCGAAAAAAAAAAATTTGTTTCCATAATATATAGCCGACATACCCAGCCAGTATATTGTGGGACTTGGGCTGAGCAAAATTTCGGCTTATTTTTAGCCGTCCATTCGTATCCGATGGTTGTGATTTTTTTTAGGATTAATTAGTGGGTATATTTTGAAATGGAGCTACACAAGGGCACGACCAAACTGTAACCTAACATGCATTTTGAAAAAAATGTTTTGTAACAGAACTTGAGTGGATCTTGCGATTACCGAGGAGAGGTATAAGACTCTGGATGGATGACGGAAGATCAGTGGATCGAACCAATGAGACGTATTATTCCTTCAATTTATAATAATACTGGAAGTTGGAGACAGTGAGCCCAAAAGACATGTAATATATCATGCACTAAGTTCCGTGCGTATTGTCGGACATCTAAAAAATTGAAGTATGCAACAATTAAGTGATAAAAAAATTCTAAAAAAATACTTTAGGCGGTGCGATATTAGTGCCCTTGGGTAGCTCAAGATATTCCTAAAATTGAGACATTTCTAATTTTAAATGCTAGTTCCGCCACTAGATATATTACTTGACCATAATATATTTTTCTGAAGGGTGGTGGTTGAGATTATTCAGAGGATATATTTTTCAAAGGTTGTTTAACTTTTAGAGAAGAGGAAGTAAGATTTCTCAGTTCGTGGTTGATTCGGGGAGGAATTCGTTCGAATAGATCCACTTCGATTCGTCATTCTTATATCGTCTTCGGTAAAAGGATAATCACATTGTATTTTATTACCATTCAACTAAGTAGTTGTAGTGATTTGGTTTGGATCGGTGGAAGAAACTTACAAAGGAGTCGAGGTATTCTTTTAGTGGATATTTTTTCGAGTTGGACTTCCATCTTTCTGTAGTTTTTTGCGTCAAGATTTTTCACATAAACATTATTGTGTTTGCGTTATGCATTTTGTGAAGCTACGTTTTAGTTTAGTCCTCATTGTTTCTTCCGATCAGAAAACTATTTTATTTCACTGGTTTTTTGTTATGTTTGAAATATATTGGAGGATGCTTTTATTTATTTTTCTTGAAAAATAGTTCAAATTACTTGGTAGCAACAACTTATCTATACCACTCTATACTACTATATAATAGTAAAATTTCATATTTCACCATAATTTTTTTATTACAAATGTCCTCATCTATCTATACTAATTAAAACTGTTCATTAAATTTAATGAACAATTAGGTAATTACGTATATAAAAATAATTAAAGAGGATATCATTTACTCTTCAAGTCTCATTAACAATCATTTAATGATGATTTGTATATACTTCAAAATAGTATTCATACGAGATACTCTCTCATAAATTACTATAAAGTGGATGTATAAAATTTATTTTTATTAAATGTTTGCATGTAAAGTAGGTAATTAATTGTTAAAATATATAATTGTATGTATATTTGTCAAACAAAAATTAAAAAGCCAATTTGATTTTGAACAGCTGCATAATGGTAACTAATAATTTGTAGAAGCCAAGCCACACCACACCACACCACACCACACCACATGACACAGAGAAACCCTTGCTGACCAATAATAATAAGTTGTGACAAAGCAGCAGCAGCAGCTGAGAAAGAAAAGAAGAGCAAGAAAAGGAGAAAACCCTAAACAAGATGGAGCGATCTCGCTCTAAGCGCAACTACCACTTCGACCACGAGAACTCCGGCTCCCTGACCCCTCCCCGCTCCCGCCAGCGCTTCGACACCTCTCCCCGCCGCCGCCACCACCACCGCCGCTCCTCCTCCTCCGACCGCCGACCCCTCCCCCCTCCCCCGCCCCCTCCCTCCGCCGACGCCAATGCCGCCTCCCCTTCCGGCGGCGGCGGAGGCGGAGCAGGAGGCGGGGCTACCACCTTCTTCCAGATCCTCTGCCCCGACTTCCGCGTGGGCAGCATCATCGGCAAGAGCGGGAGCATCATCAAGTCCTTCCGCAGCGAGACCGGCGCCTGGATCAACGTCCACCCCCTCACGCCCGGCGACGAGGAGCGCATCATCGAGACCTCCGACAACCGCCGCCGCGAGCCCGACGGCCGCCCCCCGCAGTACTCACCCGCGCAGGAGGCGCTGCTGATGATCCACGAGAGGATCGTCGACGACGAGGAGTTCGACGGAAGAGGCGGCGGCGGCGGGGACGAGGAGGAGGAGGACGGAGCATGGGGGAGAGGGAGGGGGAGGGGGGAGAGGGTGACGACGAGGCTGGTCGTGCCGAGGGCGCATGTCGGGTGCTTGCTGGGGAAAGGGGGGAAAATTATCGAGCAGATGCGGATGGAGACGAGGACGCACATCCGCATCCTGCCGAGGGACCAGTACACTCCCAGATGCGTCTCCACCGCCGAGGAGATCGTTCAGGTAGCAACAGATACTGATGTGATGCTCAAACTGTCACCTACATATTAATTTTCAACCGGAACAAGCTGTAGAGTGTGTGAATGAACCTAGAGAACAATGAATTATGCTGGTTGATCGAGTTAGTACGACTATAGTTTCAATTGATTTCTTAGACTTTGTTCCCGCATAGCCTAAATATGCATATTCTACCAAGGGATCAGTGCTTCGTTGAGTAGATCGATCAACTAGTGACCTGACTTGATGCCATTTCAATTGAACTAGTTGAGGCTGTTAGACAGAATATCCCTAAAATGTAAAGAATAAAAATAGAAGAACTGAAATAAAGACACTGAATTAGAATTTTAGATACGTTACAAAATGATGTCCTTAGAATATATTCCGCCCTCTCTAATTGGTGTTGCAGGGAGGATGGCAATATACTCGCGAGATACAACAAATCCAATCTCGCTTTACTGTGCACTCGGTGGCGATCGATCAACAAGCCTTATCTGATGGTGGAGAAAATGCAAATTTGTGGAGTTTTTGGTTTATGGATAGAATAGTCGTGTACTTTGTCTTTGGAGAAGAATACCGGTACGCAAGTGTGCAAAATGAAATAAATGCGTCAAAAATGTCTATTAATTCACGCACCGACATGCATGTTGCTTGGGTTTTAGCCCACAACCCTCAAAAATTACTTACCCACCAAGAAGAGGAAGGTAATAAAAACAAAGGAGAGTAACTTCTTCTACCTAATGTGGGACTAAAAATCCTTATTGAATCGCATGAGCAACAAGTTGTTGCTACCAAAGGAACAATACCAATAATCCCCCATATGATTCAATAACGAAGGAATAAAACAATTAAAAAACAAGAATAGGACAATAATTAAGTTGAAAGAAAAACATGATTTGGGCAGTTACATTGTGTATCAGAAGAAGGTGTCTTCCAGACTTGAACATTCCCTTAGTGTTATATGCTTCATCTATACAGACCCAAAGTGAAAAACACTTGTACAAACTCAACATACACACACACTTTGTGTACATTTGATCGCATCAACAATTTTTTACTTTTTGGCCATGTGCGCATTTCGGTTTCTTGAGAGCTTCAACAACCTGAGTTCTCATAGAAAGCGGTCCCAATTTCACTCTTAAATAGGTGAATCCCTCGAGGGTATTCTTACCCTTAGCCATAGACTCATTAAGATTTCCAGTCATCCTCTTATGCTTTTCAGATGAAGAGGAATGGATAATCACAAATTACAAGTATATAGTGTTTACCGTGACTCATCAGATTTGTTATTACCCATTGAAACTTTTATTGGGGTTTACCTTTGAGGTGACTCAAGTTATGGACTTCAGCCCCATTCCTTTCGCTGTCTCTAACACTTTGTATACTTGAGAGACGTTTAGTTAGAGGACTCGCCTGGTTCTTTTTTGATATGACATAATCAATTGCTATTACCCCACTGGACTACAATTACTTCACTCTACTGTAACTCATACGTATATGTTTGGACCTTCTATTATAACTGGTCCTTTGGGCCTTTGCTATTGCAGCTTGGCTGTCACAGTGTATTTGGATAACATGGACTAGTTTGCTCCACAAAGGACTTGTTAGCCAGTAGAAATTGTGGAATATCTCGTAATTGAATTGATGATTCTGACATTCACTTTTTGTTGGCTGATAGTGTATACAATTCAATATAGTTAAATATTCAAAATATAAGTGGAATTTAATGTGTGTGGTCATTTTCTCCATGGCATTTGAGCTTTACTTTTTTACAGATTGTTGGAGAAGGTAATAGCGTGAAAAAAGCTGTTGCAATCATCTCGGCTCGTTTGAAGGAGAGTTTGCATCGTGATCGTGGTCCTTTTCGACGATTACATTCATCAGATGATTATTTTCCTCCAGATGATGAGTTCATGCACAATACGCATCATCAGTCTGCTGCTGAAGGACTTGATTTTGGATCACGATCTTCTTCAGGGCAAAACCGAATTAGGAATAACACCTACAACTCACAGCCGTCAGGATTTGGATTTGATGCAGATCCCATGACTGAACGTTCACAATCTTTTCCTTCTGAAGATCTTGTATTTCGGATTCTCTGCCCTGATGATAAGGTTGATAGTGTTATTGCTGTACCGGATGGGATTATCGAATTGCTTCGAGCTGATGTTGGTGTGGATGTGAGGGTTAACGATCCCGTGCCTGGCTCACATGAACGGGTTATAGTCATCACTTCTGAAGAGGTAGTAGCTGATGAGAATTATATGTTTCTCAGATATAGTATGGCATAAATATTCTTTATCTGCCAGTTGCTAGACTTCTATGTTTTTTGATAAAGCCATTTCTTCAAGAGGTTTTTACTTGATGACCAAAATTGTTCAACATTATTAGGCTGATTTTCGTTTCTGCTGCATATACTGATTGAATATGAAAGTGAAAGCAAATATCCGCATGGGCAAGCATTAAAATTGATTCAATATTAAGGTTATGATTGTTAAAGCTTTGGACTGTCACTTTTATAATGAAAGAAAATACGGTCCATGATTCTACTATTAATGCTGCAGGTTAATTGATTCTTATTGCATACTCCTTATTTGCTTTAACATACAATCTATTGTAGCCCCTCTTATTTACCATTGAACTTGAGGTATGGGTCTAAGAGACCGTAAGACTGTGTGGCATGGATATGGATTTGCTGATACAGATACAAAAAAGAACAGTTTTGCAAACTAGGATACAATACGACAGGGATAAACTGTAAAGAAATATGCACATAGCATGTACATTATTACCTTTATCTAAAATAAAACAAAAAATAGTAAATAAGATATTCATAATTGCAAATTTCTTTTTGGTGTCACCAGAATGAAAATAGATGTTATGAGCTGATTCACCATAGGAAGAGGGGAAGGGGAATGGCAAGAAAGAAAAGTATGATAAAAGTCCATTCATACATCATGTCTTTCTGAGGATTGTTTTATTTTCTTATCAAATGGGTAAGTTTTTATTCTCATGATGCGCGTTGCATATGGTAAGTAGTGTTAGAAAGTGTCCTAAGTCCCTAAGTTGTCCTATGTATCAGATTGTCGGGGTATATGCTATGATTGAATATGCGTGGCACCTTCATTGTCCGAGTATCTGCTACCTTTTGGCTATGCAGTTTAAGCTATAAGAGGTAAGTAGATACAAATTGCTCTGAGGGACTTCATTCTTCTCCATGACACGTTAAGACAGAGAGATGACATTCACATATAACTAGTCCCTTTCACCTATGTGAATGAAGTTTTATGTTGAGTGCCTTGAAGTATATTGTTTACGATAGAAGAGAGACTAGGACTATTCCATTAACCCTAACATGTACAATGTTTCTGATTATTTTGCTCCTCGTTTATTTCCTTCTCCATCAATCAGCCTCTCCTATCTCCTCTCCAAGTAGCCTCTCTCCATCTCGTCCTCAACTTACCTCTCCTTTCCATCCCACCTCTCACCTCTACCTAACCTGCCTTTCTCTAGCTTTTCCACCTCTCTAACTTGCCCCCATCTCCTCCACCCATTCTTTCCAGCCCGCTTTTGTCCCACCACTCTGCAACCACCTCCTCTGGGTCCTACCAAAGGATCAGGTGCAACAAAAGAGGCAAGCACACCTAAAAATGGAGAGGGAGCTGCAACAGGAGAAAGCCTCTGTGCCTTTCGTGCTTGCCGGTAGAGTGGGACAGTGGAAAGGGAAGATTGTCGTGGAAGGAAGGTGATTTTGCAAGAAAGATCCTCTCTCTGTTATCACATTGATGATACTTTCATATTGAGTACCATTGTGTGACCTAGGCACAAGACTGATTAAACTGTTCATACCGTCATATGGAATATCATGGTGCACTTGAATGTGCAAGGTTGCTGGTGCCAATGGTGGTAGTCCTCTTTAGATATCAAATACTCGAGATAAGGCACTGAGCGCTTCAAGGTGTTTTCTGCACCTCAGGTGGTTTGCATGTGCACATGCAATATATGGTTGGCCTCTTGGTATCAAACGAGCAGCATGATATATCTCAGGTGGGACTCTTTGCTCAGCTGTGTAGTTGTAGCACTGTGATAAAGCCTCATTTGTAGATGTGATGCCTGAGCAGAAGCTGGGCTCAGTGTATGGGATGTACAACTTGTGCGGGAACTATGTTGCAGGTGGCTAGTTGTCATGTCCGATTGAGCACATGAGAATTGCAGTGGATTTGAGGTTTTCTTGGTGGCAGATAAGTACATTGCAAATGGACAAAGACGTTTCAAGTGTTTTCCTGAGTGCATGGAAGTAGTGACGATGTCTGGAACAATGGTACAAAAGCGAAGATTTTCTTTGGTAAGGATTTAAGAAGGTTGTACTTTGCAGTTTACGTTTGTGATTCCTTGGTTGGGAGTCAAGACTAAACTCTTTTCCTTGGTCCGTGAAGACTCTGCATCTCCTTGGTCCCAGAACATGCTTGTCTGCTTTTGTTGGACAAAGTTCCATTGCTCCTTGTGGACTATGGCGCCATATTTTGTGTTCTGGCTAATGGGGTTCTAAAAAAAAACTAGAATTGCAAGTAACATTCTGATGCTCTGCAACACGTGACATCACACACTTCTCTTCAAAAGACTACTTACGCATGAAAATCATCCTTGCTGAGTTCTTTAAAGCACTGCTGCCAGTGTGCAGAATACAATGGGTCCATCACCCATGTCAATAGTTATCCTTTACACATTCTTTACACATCTTTTACCTTGACTCATGCATTATCAACCTCAACCAAACAGGAATAGGATCTCTAACATTTTGCAGTATCCCATCTTTGTTAAATTTCAGATAATGTCTATTTGATTCAAGGAATTCATAGGTTTCATGATCTCAACGAGGAGTGATGGTGCTTCAAACTAAAGTAACCTAGGACTTTGGTTGTGTTGGAGTTAAAATAGAACTAACATGGGAAGCGTCTCAGTAGACAGTAGCACCATTTTGACACTTTTCCACACTTATGTGATCATACAAATCAGTTATATATTGTTAGCTCCATATTCTTGGTGTAAATTCTCGAAGATATGGCTTTCAATATCTACTAGTAATCTGTACAGGAGAAGTTTAGAGAAACTGATTTACCCAAAAGTTTGTGAATTGTATGAATCCATTAATAAATGCTGAAATTCTAATTTTGTTCTGTTTACTCAAATCTGTGATCTATTACTTTATTCTTCTGCAATTTTAGTAAAATACTCTGGCATTTTTATGTTAACCTCTAGTAATACTGTTGTGCTTGACTGTTAGGGTCCAGATGATGATCTTTTCCCAGCTCAGGAAGCTTTATTGCATATCCAGACCCACATTGTAGATCTTGGTCCTGACAAGGATAACATCATAACAACAAGGCTTCTAATTTCAGCCACGGAAATTGGATGCTTAGAGGGAACAGATGGTTCATTATCCGAAATAAAAAGATTTACTAGCGCCAACGTGCAGTTGTTACCGAAAGAAGATCTTCCCCTTTGTGCATCGCAGACTGATGAGCTCATACAGGTTGGTGGGCTTGCACTTTGATGAAATATATTATCCTTGCTGACTTGTCTTGTGTCGGGTATGTTTTCAATGTAGCATGTCACCTACAAATGCCAACTCAGTAGTATCCCTTGCTCACTATATTGAGCAAGGTGGCTTGCTAGGTCGTCATCTGGAACTGACACGAAGTACTGATACTTCTCCTGTGCAATGTCAAGTGAAAAGGGCTATTTGCTAGGTCGTCACTCGTAACTGACGCATCGGTGCGATGTCAAGTAGTGACAAATGGGCAAGAGTTTGTAGGGTATAGGAAGCTACGAGCTAAGGAGCTATTGCATGTTTGTAACATTATGTTAGCTACTTATTGTATTGGAACGCGAAAGGAGAAGGAAATAGAGTTAGTGGATACAATGAGTCAAAAGAAAATTGATCTAACTTGCTTATAGAAAACTAAGTCGGTAAGTGAAGATATTGGAATATTGGAAATACTAGATTTTAACTTTGGAATCTAGTTAAGAATGGAGTATGGAGTAGGGATACTTGTGGATAAAATAATTTAGAAGTGTTGTAAATGTAAGAAGAATAGGTGAAAAGAAAAGAAAATTTGTGATAAATTATTTACGGTATGTGATTATTTGTGTAGGAAATCGCTAAGGAGGGAGAAAAATACTTATAGGCTTGCTATGAGTAGGAAATGAGTAAGACCTAATAATATATCAAGAGCTCAAAGAAAAGAAATTAGTAAAAGAAAATAATATTAAGGAGATGAGGGGGAGTTATTTCAAAAGTTTAACGAGAATAACCTAGAAAATTTAATATATAAACACATGATCTAATCGAAGATGTGTGATATTGTTTTTGTCGTAAAGTTATAATTTATGAAACTTAGGATGCTTTAAAGAAATTGAAAACTGGAAAAGCTGTAGGGTCAAATGCTGTTCCTTTTGGTGCTTGAAAATGTTTAGGTGAGAGGATTTAAGTTGCTTAACTAATTTGATAAACCAAATACAATCGCTTAACTAATTTGATACACCAAATTTGAAGGACTAAGAAAATACACGATGAATGAAGAAGTATGTTATTATATTTGTATACAAATAATAGAGGGAGATCAAGGAACAAAACTTATGAGCCATGCCACTAACTCTAGACTCTAGATAGACTACTTAAGCAAAGATTAAGAAAAGAAACTAGTATTTCATATAATCAATTTAAGGATTTCGAGAGATTGAGAAGGATGTTGTTCATGGAATTAAAATAAGATGGTTAAAATGGAGAATTTCTGGATGTTTTGTGATCACAAGATACCCTTGAAGTTGAAAAGAAATTCTGTGAGATAACTAAAGACTCTTTAATACTTTATGGATCAGAGGGTGTTTGCCATTAAATATCAAAACAAGAATTACAGAGAAACTCGATTTGATTGCAAACTTTGAAAGTACAAAAGAGAGAGAACCTAGAAAGAAATTCTAGGAAACAATCTAAGTACAATTGTTTTTGATTCTGGGGGGGTGACGATGGAGGCTCGGGAAAGTGTAGCAACTCTGCCTTACTCCTTGGACTATCGGACACAGTCTTTGCTCTTGAAGAAATTTGCCAGCCTTTGATTGCCAACCCATAGCCAACCTCTAGTATGGGTGTGGTACCCTGCTATTTATAGTGATTCCTGCATAAAGCAGATTTTGGGCCGCACAGAGGGCCACGTGGCCACGTGTCTATAACATCACGCGAAGACTCGATCTTGGGCTGCCAGCTGGTGGGATTGTTGAGATTTCTTTGTAGCAAATCTGGGTGGTTGAGACTTGGTCAAATGGCCATGTGTCCCCCCCACAAAGTAGAGCCTGAATCGTTTTGGCCGTATAGTGGCCTTAGGAGCCTTTCTTCTGTGGCTCGGCTCCACTTGGCCGCATGGGATCTTCGAGAACCTTGCTTCTGCGGCTTGGTTTCACTTGGCCGCATGGGATCTTCGAGAGCTTTCCCTCTGCGGCTCGAGTCCACTTGGCCGCATGGGATCTTCGAGAACCTTGCTTCTGTGGCTTGGTTTCACTTGGCCGCATGGGATCTTCGAGAGCCTTGCTTCTGCGGCTTGGTTTCACTTGGCCGCATGGGATCTTCGAGAGCTTTCCCTCTACGGCTCGAGTCCACTTAGCCGCATGGGGTCTTCGAGAGCCTTGCTTCTGCGGCTCGAGTTTTCTTAGTCGCATGGGGTCTCCATGATCACTCCTTCTGCGGCTTAGTTTCACTTGGCCGCATGGGATCTTCGAGAGCCTTCCTTCTGCGGCTTGGTTTCTCTTGGCCGTATGGAGTGATGATCCGCATAAACTCCATCTTTTTCATGCTTCTACAACGGACTAGGTAACTAAAAAGTGTCCAGAAAATTGGCTTAGCTGAGATGAAAATTCTAGGATTAATGAGTCGCAATCTTTTGGAAGATAAGAATATGATTATAAATGAGTGTATTAGTCACAGTTGTGCCAATCCAGAACAAGATGAGAGAAAAAAATCTCACATGGTTTGTACATGTGCAACCGTGTCAGACAACTAGATGCACCTGGTATGGGGATAGCCGTAAGTTTGACAATAATTAGGTGAGGTCGAAAAGTTAGGAATTTGGCAAAAGTTTGGAAAATTCCGTAAAAGTTCAGATAAAGAAAATATATAATATATACTATAGCCATATTTTCTAAAATTTAGAAATATAAAATAAAATATTAAGGAAAAAAATGTATCTTGGAATTATTTTCGAAGAAATGACACTAATTCTTCTTTATTTCTCATTGTACCAAAAACTACATTAGATTTTTGTTTGGAAATAAATTGTGCTAAACTTGATATAATTTCCAAAGAATTCTTTTGGAAACATCATGTTTACTACTTGGATTGGTTAAAATCTATGTTACCCGGACTCTCCACTTTGAGGAGAAGTATCCGTGTCGACCCGATAGGACATGGGTATGGGTATGGAATCCGTATCTGATCCTCCATATGACAATCGGATCCTTCATGGTGACAATCGAAAAACTGGTAGTGAAGTAGATAGTTTATTTTAATGTGATAGTAATATAGATGGTTTATTTTAATATGGTAGACTGTTAGTAAAGTAGTTGGGGAGCTAAAGGGACAGTCCCTTAGGGACTTATTCAACTATTTCAATAAAGTTTACTAGTAATTGAAACCTTAGTCATATTCCCGTACCCGTATCCAAAATTAGGATCCTTTTTAGCCGAGTCCGTGTGTCCTTCAATTATGAGTTTGAAGGGCCCGACTCTTGGGTATGTACCCGTACCCGACATCCGTACCCGAGTCCAGGTAACATAGGTTAAAATTCATTTATAGTCATTGAATCATAAAGAGAGAACTTAAGAGGATCTTGGCATAATTTTCTAGTTGGGTTTGTTTTTGGAACTATTGGCTTTGGCTACTTGTTAGCTAGTAAGCACGAACACTCCAAAAAGATGGACTGTGTCCTGTCGGGCGCCAATTGGACATGTATTTGTCACACCAGGGACACTCCAAAATACACAATGACACACCAAAATAGGTGCTGTGTCCGTGTACGAACCATGTTGTGTCCGTGTCTGTGCAACATAGCTTGTTAGCTATTAAGAAATCAGTTATTATTTTTATATTTGTTATGTTTCACTTGCTATAGTTTGAGATTAAAAACACAAATCTTTTGCTAGTACAAACTACAAACAGAAGGCTGTTGATTGTTGGCACACACAAATTGTTTTTTGAAGGTAGCTAACTTTACTCCTACATCGGTTGTGCAGTTGGGAGGAAAGTGACGAGCACTCTATAAATAGAGGCCAAAGGCATTGCACTTTTTGTGCAACATAGAGTGTTGGTGTTGATGAAGGCAAAGGCCCAAACAATGACAGGCATCCACCCTTTTGTAGGGTGGCTTGGTAGTTGGTATGAGAGCCAAATAAAATGCACTTCTATCTATGTGTGTGAATAAATCATGATTTCTTTTTTATTTGTGAATAATCGTGAATAATTTGCGAATAATCAGGATTGATTTGCGAATGTGCTCAGTGAGTTAAAACATTAGCAAGTTTTTAGTGAAGTATCTGACTATGGTTATGGGGATATTTGTTAAAGAAGCTGCTAGAACTAGGGCTCGGCCTAACGAACTTGGATTGAGGTAGTAAAGAAGGATATGATTTTTGTTAATTTTACAATGGACATGACCTTGTTGTTGAAGGCCAAGGCCCAAATAATGACGAGCATCCACTTTTTTGTAGGGTGGCTTGGTATAAGAGAGCCAAATAAAAATCACTTTTATGTGTGTGAATAAATCACGATTTCCCTTTTATTTGCGAATAATCGTGGATAATTTGCTAATAATCAGGATTAATTCCCGAATGTGTGAGAGTTATTAGCAAATTATGTGACTATGGTTATGGGTGATAAGATATTTGTTAAACAAGCTGCTAGAAGTAGGGCTCAGTCTAATGAAAGAAGGATGTTATTTTTGTTAATATTACAGTGGACATGGCCTTAACATAGCTGAATTGAAGAAAATGATACAAATCGATGACTTCAAAATTTGGGATAAAGGCTTTATTGTTATCTTTTGCCAGTTTTAAGGATATAATTTTAGTTGACTGTTCCATCTTTGATTAACTCTACATGTCTAAAGTATAGCTGTGAAATGGTTGGCGTGATATTTACATAACATGGCTGATGTTTGGCAGATTGTAGGGGAGATTAGAGAAGCTCGAAAAGCTCTTGTACAAGTAACTGCAAAATTGCGCAGTCATCTTTATCGTGAGATTTCTAATCCGAAAGATATGCCACCATCATCGGTTTCTGCCCCAAATCATTCGAGTGGCATTTCTGGACTTGAACCAACTTCAGTCAAAAGTTTACCTCATGAACGTTTTCCAGGCAGTGACCCTCCCCCTACAGTCGGTCAAAATATGCAAATTGCACCAGTCACATGGCAACCGAAGGTAAAAGTCCATTTACATGATCGTCGGTTATGTTGTTGAACATTATCTGTTTACACAATACTCATAGTTTTGCTTCTTTTGTTTTCACTTGGAAGAAAATTGGCACATTGTTAATGAGAGCACCTTTGTATGTATGCATGGTGTTAATGGAACCTTGTGATTTTCTTAACCTTTTATGATAAGAAGGTATTCTTATGATATACGGAGAGATTGAGAAGTGAATTCTTCCATAGGATATTATCTCCTAATACATCGCAATCATTATCCAACCATTTCATTTTCCCATCAAAGTGGGGGCGGTTATAGAGTAAAAGCTCAACTGTTACAACAAGGTATTAGAAGGGTTGATCTGGTGTTTCTCTTGGAGATTTTTGGTTTGTAAGTTAAATAGTTTCAGACTCTTTTAACTTGTTCGGACCTGTTCGGCGTCTAGGCGGGACCTGTTCGGCCCTGTGCGGCTGTTCGTTTTTTTTAATATTATTTTTATGCTTAGTTGTATTGTGGACATGTTGTTTGGGTTTTAAGATTTGATTTGGATTTTAAAACATTGATATTTCAAATTTCAAAAATTCCAAAAAAATTATGAATTATGGATTTAGAAGTTAGAATATGTTTGTATTTCAAATTTGTATTATGGAGTTCAAATTTCAAATTTCAAATCTCAAAAAATATGTTTGGCCGTCTAGGGGCCAGGTGGCCCTCTGCCGCACCGAATCCGCCTAGCGAAATTTAGGACACTGCCTTCAACTGGATCTTAGGTTCCAAAATTTTGAATATTAGAAGTTCAAAAAATAAGGACAATTTTAATTACAGAAGCACGTTACTCTCTCCTAGTTTCTCCTATTCGACACTTTCTTGCTATTCCTTTTCCCATATCTGGATCTTCTAGTCTTATTATTGTGAATATAATTTCTCCAATCTATCAACCACCTTTTCCCAATGAGATTAATAAGAGCCTAAAGCATACTTTACATACACCAATTCTGGATTGTTGAGTTCTTAAGAATGCTACAATAGCAATTCAATTTTATCTTGGATATGTGTAAAAATAGTTACAGGGTTATGGATGAAGAGTATGCGAGATAATTAGATTGTTTGTCTGATATGGTAGTTTTTTGAAGAATATTTCAATACTGTTTATGCAACTTGGAATTTGAATTACGAGTCCGTGACTGACTTGAAGTTTGGGCCTATTGTTTTTGGTCCTCTCTCTTTTTTGCCTTACTTCTTCCTCAATGGACGGATGTTTATGGTCTTTTCTTAAATGTTTTCTTGACATCGACCTTGATAGATATGTTGTCTCAGCTTTGTTAATTGTTTCTTTAAAATACTTCCACAATTATTTTAGAGAAACTAAACAAAATAGTCTATGTGGATTTGGTATCAGATTGAAGTTAGGACCATATGCGAGAATCTCAATGGAATTGTTGACCAATTCTCTACAACCTAACGAGCATCAGTGCCACTTGCCAAAGGCATCTGAGACATGGATTTGTCATGTCTCATAAAGTAACAAGCCCATGGCAGGTAGGTCAACCTATTCCAACTGTACCCAAACAGCTGATTGAGATGCCACATTCCCTCTGTGATTACATTGGTCTTTTACCTATAGGCACATTCATCTGTTGGACTTCGTTTGGGCATCTGAGGTTGATCATAATACCATGCAGAGAAAATTAAACCGTTAGCTGGATTACTAGTGGGACAGCATGTCTCACAAGATCGGCCATTCTATTTATCTATAAAAGAAAAATATATCTAGATATAGGTTGTTGCTTAAGGTATTCTGCAAATATATTATAATCATGCTTTCTAAAGTTTCTTTTGAAGGAGGGTTTGCCATTCGTGGCCACCATACATCACAAGTTCCAAAAGAACCCAATGCTCTAATGTGCGAATCCATGGGTACAGGTGGACCATTAGCTCTGTCTTGAGTATCTTGCAATACACGATACGCATCTTAGGATACTATACAACCTATAAACAATAGGGTTTGTTGATCGATATGAGAGGAACAATTTTATGTTATGTTGTACTTATTGTATCGTATTGTATCGATATGATAGGATACCATTCGTTACAAAAATTATATGGTTAACCCGTGTTTAAATGGATTTAGCCGACTTCTAAGTTTTGTAGAATCTAATGTTTTTTCATAAGCCACACTAGGATCTCTAAAACTTGACCCGAATGCTTATAGGACCCTTTATCTATGTTACATGGACTCGGGTACGGATGTCGGGTACGGGTACATACCCAAGAGTCGGGCCCTTCAAACTCATAATTGAAGGACACACGGACTCGGCTAAAAAGGATCCAAATTTTGGATACGGGTACGTGAATATGACTAAGGTTTCATAAAAAGACAACCTGTAATTATAAATTACTAGTAAACTTTATTGAAATAGTTGAATAAGTCCCTAAGGGACTGTCCCTTTAGCTCCCCAACTACTTTACTAACAGTCTACCATATTAAAATAAACCATCTATATTACTATCACATTAAAATAAACTATCTACTTCACTACCAGTTTTTCGATTGTCACCATGAAGGATCCGATTGTCATATGGAGGATCAGATACGGATTCCATACCCATACCCATGTCCTATCGGGTCGACACGGGTACTTCTCCTCAAAGTGGAGAGTCCGGGTAAACATAGCCCTTTATAATCCATACAAGCTCTTCCATTCAACCTCATTTTCTTAGTGAACTCTTTGGACCTAGGAAGCACAGACACGACAAAGTGCATCATGCGTCCGTGCGAGAAGTGTGTTGGGCACCGACAAGGCTCGGACACGTGACAGATACGCATGTTCAGTGTCCCACATGACTTACGGATTGGACATGGCCGGGCCACGCCGTTGGACACGCTACATGACACAGCATGACACAACTAGCACTTTAAATCATATTTTTTTTGATTTTTTTAGGAATTTTTTGACTTTCATCCCACTTATTAATATGCATTTGTACTTACATCCCACTTTTTAATTTTTTTAGACTTACATCCCACGTTTTGTCACTAAAAGTATTTATATTGTCACGAAAAGTATTCGTTTTGTCACAAAAAATATTTTTCGTGACAAAAGTGGGATGTAAGTCAAATAAAATTAAAAAGTGGGATGTAAGTACAAATGCATATTAATAAGTGGGATGAAAGTCAAAAATCCCATTTTTTTAATAAATGGGTGATCTATATGTACTTAGCCCACCTTGCAATAAATTTTTTGATAAAAAAGAGAGACTTGGAAAAGACTAAATAATTAATGGAACTACATGAGCTTAGAGAAGAAGTTAGAGGCTATCATGTCTGAGCTCTTGCCTAGTGGTATTGGAGCGGACACCCGGAGAGGCCGGCAAGGTTCAAGCCTCCCAATTGTGTGTGCGTGGAATTTCAAAAAAAAAGTTGATCTACATGAGCTTAGGAATGAAGTTCTTTGAACTTAATATGTCGAATATGCTTCATTTTCTGTATATCGTTTTGTTTATGTCATTAATTTTGAAGTTTGAACCATGATTTTGTGCAAACTTATTACTGTGAATTGTGAAGTTTTTTTTTTGGAGAAATATTGTTTTTTTCAGTTGAATATATATATATATATATATATATATATATATATATATATATATATATACACACACACACACACACTCCAAGCTTTGGACAAACATCTCATTTCTAGTGGCTTTCATTGACTCCCAAACATCTCCAAAGACAACATCACACATCCTTGGGGATGGCATATAACATCTTTGGCAACTTAAACAACTCAGTCAACTGATTTTATTAAAAAAAGGTATATTTTGGTTTTTGCAAGTATTTCTACTTTTTGTAGGAATTCTTGAGTTTGCACTGTGTTTTATTTTGGTTTTCTTTGTAGAGGGCTTTTCCATCTCTATTTTCTAGGGTTTTTACAAGTTATACATTGCTTAGAAACTATAATGTAGAAGGAAACATTTTCTGACGTCAACATGCTGCTTGTTAAAAGTCCAAGTTCTTATCGCTGCAATGATGCTACAGTACTGAATAACGAAACACTTGTGTTATAATTTTTGCTCTTCGTGACTGAGTTTATGATGAACTTGTTACTTGTTTTTGCCAATGCTACTTAATATTGTTCAATGTGTTTAATTTATCCATATATGAAGGGTTATAGTAGTTCCTAGTCAAATTTCCTATGGAACAATGTAGCTTATAATACAAAACACAATATGGTACACATTATGATAATCAAGTAAATCGATACATGACACCTATCTTGACTTGACAATAAGCCATTAGTCTCTAGCAACAGTACTATGATAATATTTTAAACAGCAACCCATTTTAATAGAAAGCTGTAAATACAATTTGCCAAATTAGAGCTCTTTACTTAGTTCGTCAAAGTTGACTGCAAGTTTTTGCTTTTTTACTTGACATTAATTTAGTGAGGAAGCACGTGGAGTTGTTAATATAACCTTTTGAGGTTCTAGTTTTCTCCATACTTGGTCTATGGGATCCTAGAAGCCTCAGGTCGTCTTTTGTGTACTGCATCCTGATCATTTAACTATAGCAAGTATAACTTGGAGTCCTCGTTTATGAATGCATAAGTTCTTAGGGTGTCTTCGTGATTGTTGAGTTTCCCTTCAGTGCATTCAAACTCGTACATTAACTATGGCATTTTTATCATGATAGCGTGTGAAATGAACATCTGAGTACTGTTTGCTGTATACACAATCTATCAGCCCCTCTACACTACAAGCCACAGCCTTTTGACCCTGGGTGTTCTTCCACCTCCGTACTTCATAAGGCTCTGGTACTCCAAGAACTTTAGATCTTTATATTTTTATTTGCTCGCAACATATTTAATCCCCCCATTATCCCATATTTTCACTAAATTATTCTTGAGGATTATGTAAAGACTGGTTTCCATAACTTTTTTGGCACACCTTCAGTAGAGAAACAACAACAACAGATAATTCTTGTACTTTTGGTTTTGGCTACATGAATCCATTTCCTCCATCCGGCTGTATGAAGGGCAATCTCTTAAATTACTTTAGCAACCTCATTTCTCTTCAAAATGTTTGTTGACGTTTTGGTCTACCTCTCCCCCATACTATCATTCTGTCACTCCTAACCATTTCATGACATGTTAAGGCCTTTCGCCATTGCTTGTTCTTTCTTTCTTTCTTTCAGAACATTGTGCGCAGTGGATCCTTCTTTTTGGGTTTTCACATTGACTGGTTATCTTGTTGGATGAAAGCAACATAATATTTTTAGAGCCACTATGCACCATCTCTCTTACGGTAGGAATAACAAAAATCAGCCTACTTATTTCTTGACATTCATTATCGACTTCTAGCTCTCTAAAGGAATCGGACTTCCACTAGCACTTGCGGCGTGAGTCGAACTAAAACTCTCCTATGGTCTTGAACCTCGATTTTCTCACGTTTGATCCTCGTTTGAAGCTAACTCTAATGCTTTATTATTTCCCACTACCCAAAACTCATGTTGACGTATCTTTTCGTAGTGCTGTCCAATCATCTCAGCATTCTCATTTCAGCTAGACACATCTTTTTGTCATTTTACTTTGGATATTCAGATGCTTAACATGTGACTGGCCTTGTAGCCATCGTGTAAAATTTCCCTTCAACTTCATTGGTATTTTCAACCACAATACGTGGTAGCACTCTATTCTGGTATCTGCTTTAATTCTATGAACAAAATCCTCCATCTTCTGTCACATTAAGTGATTGATCTGACATAACGAAAAAAATTACTCTCTGGTGTATCTTGAGTGTTTTTACTACATAGATCCATATTTACTCTCTATGATGTGGTGAAACTCTCTACTTTTATCTTCTTCTTTTTTGTTACTTCCCCGTGCACCCAAGAGAATTGAACCAATGTCCATTAAACAACTTTCTACTGATTTTACTTTACAGTATTTCTACATTTCCTTTTTCAAAGGATTTGAGCTTTCTAATCGATTCTTGGAAGTTAGAAACTGCTAGTTCTCTCCTAATGTATGTACTGCTTATTGAAGATTTTTGTTAATGCATAGGAAACAATACTTACTAATTGCATCTGTATCTCATAGCTATTTTTTATTTATGTTCCACTCGTATCTACTGCTGTTGACTTGATGCTATATTGTCAGTTATGGGTCCACCTCACCAGAAATGTTTTTTCATTCTTCAGTTCATCAACAAGCTATGTTGCACGGACACGGCAAAATGATGCCAGCAAAATGATGTCCACAAACTGAAATTTGTCCATAAACCCCAAATAACCTGCATAGTCAGGCGGGCACCGGGAGTCTAGCGCCTAGGCACCAACTAATCCCGATTTATAAAGTAATGCTTGTACCCATATCATATCCGTGCGACATAGGCAACATGGGAACCTTGTTTCTATGAATTTGAGGCCAGATATGGAGTATAAGCTTTGACTAGGTCCCCTGCAAAAAGACTCGGAAAATATATAATTGGTAGCATGAAAACATTCATTCACCAAAGCCAGCTTGTTGCTTATGTGGACAAGATAAATATGATATAAAACTATCTGTATAAAATCATTTCTCAGATTGTCCTAGTTGCAAGACACTTCAATGACCAAATCTCTACTGGTGATTTTTCCTATAAAAGATTCTTTGTAGATGGTGGTGGTAGGTTGTCTGGTTTGATGGAAAGTGAGGGAAATGAAAAGAAAATGGAAGTGTTCAATTTAGAAAATTGGTCCAATTTACATAGGATCAGGTTTCATTTTCTTTTCCTTTCCCTCACTTCCTTTAGCAACCAAGGGAGAAATACCTGTTTGGATGCTCCACTTTGGATTTTTTTTATATTTCTTATTTGTTTCTCGTTCTAGATTTAATCTAATATTCTCTCTCATTGTCATATTTCTGTAATAACAGAGACTTTCATTGTTCTAAAAATATTTAGTTCTCAACTATAGGATAATGGAGATAGTTCTAGTGCATCACATGAACAGAAAGACAACAGTGCTAATGATGATGGAAGGCAAAGTGGGATAAAAAGGTATTTTCTGCAATTTCTAATATGTTTATTATTCTTGTACCGTGGTAAATTCTCATTATTATTTTCTACAAACAGGTTCCCTGCTCCATTGGTTACTAGAAGCACTTTGGAAGTTGTTATTCCAAGTTACGCAGTTCCGAGTCTACTCATGAGATCGGGAAGCAAACTTGCTCAAATCAGTGAGGTGATCAATTTGAACGTCATTCTCCATTCAATGAGCATAAACGAGAGTTTTGAAGCTCCTGAAACCTTGACATTTTTTACTTGCTACAGATGTCTGGAGCAAAAGTTAGCCTAATTGAAGATCAACCTGAGGAGACTGAAAAGGTTGTTAAAATATCAGGAACACCAGAGCAATCTGAGAGAGCTCAGAGCCTGCTCCAGGGATTTATACTAAGCAGTAAGTTTCTCTCTCATACAGTCCGCACACATGCACACCTTAAGAACTTAGGGTGCGTTTGATTGCAAGGTGGAAAATACGTGGAAAAGAAATTAATTCCATGGAAAACATAATTTGGGTGTTTGATTGCCATTATTTTCCATGGAAAATGATATTTTCCTATGGGTTGGACAAGTTTCATTTCTACCATTTTAGATGAAAATGTGGAAAATGATAGTTTTTTGGAAAATAATTCCATGGAAAATATAAGCTATCAAACACTACAATTGGTGGAAAATTTGTGATGGAAATATTTTCCATTTGAAAAAGCCCAATCAAACACAGCCTTAGAGAATTTTTTTCCTAGCATATCATGACTTCATTTTGTCTCTTTCTTGTCAGCACAAGACGACATTCCTTCAGCCTAAGTGAGAACATGCATACGAGGCTTACAGTTTTGGAGCAACTACATTGTTGATGTACTTTTAATCACCTTTTGCTGACTGGAAGATTCAAGATGTGGCTAGTTGTTCTTGTATAGTAGGTTGGGCTTTCCATGAATTTGTTGCCTGTAAACCCTAGATATTGCATCTTAAATGTGTAGTAATTAATTTCGAGCATATGATATAGTTACCTCCTTTGCTCATCCAAGTTTTGTGGTGGTTAGGTTTGGGCTGCATGGTATCTGTTATTGCTTATGCAGGTGTGGAACCAGTGCTGTCAAAGCAAAGTTTAGTATCAATTCTTATGGAGTGTGGAACAGATAATATGATTCATATTTCATACTGAAATTCTCAACTCCTTCGGTAAGCCCAACATTTATTGTTGTCCAGAAGCATACTTGTGCATAGTTTCTGACCTAGACAACGGGTGTATATGGATGTAGATCTTCAGATGTAAAAATAAAATAAAAAATGATTTACTTCCATTATGTAAATGTTTATTGTTATATTGTTGTTTCGTAATCTGCATGGAAAAGCAGCTTGTGCCAGTGGCATGGAAAAGTTCAACAAGAAATACGTCACTTGATCCCGGCCCACCTGTAATAGAAACGTCAGAGGAGGGGGCCATGCCAGTGGTCTACAGTAGCACCATTAGTACAAAGTTGGAAAGCAATGGATGATCTTTGATTCACTGTAGCATCTCCTACTCCAGTGACCATCGCCATGCATGCACCACCATGATGCCGCTCCCCGCCTTCCTCGCGCTTCCGTCGCCGTCAACTAAATCCGCTGGGGGCATGGGGGGTTAGATATCCAAACCTCATTTGGATATCGATAGTTGACATTGTAGCGCAATTGTCGTAAGCACATGTTTGTTACCTTTACATGTAACAATATTTTGTTGGGTGACATCTATGATGGTCTGTTTTCTGCAGCAATAAGTGTTGGCGTTGTATTCCCATCATTTCCAGAAAGAGAGATGCGTCAAGAACTGTGCTTACGCAACCTGGGTCAGTACCTGTCAGGCACACAGATGGTTTCAGTGTGTACACATGCGTCGTCAAAGTATTGCTCTTTTCAAAATGTAAAGAACAGTGTTTTAAAATTCGGACCGGAGGTTGACCCGGCCAAGGTCGGGTCAAATTGGTTCAACCACTGGTTCAACCATTGGGTTAATCTAAGTGGTTCAAATTAATCCCTTATGGACAATAATTTTTTACAAAAATATTAATTTTCATAAAAACACCGGATCAATACTGAACCGGACAGGAAAAACAACCTGCTGGTCCGGTCCGGATTTTAAAACACTGGTAAAAAAACATGATTTTTCTTGGCGTGTCGATCTTAATTCTTGTTTTGCATATTGCATATCTACTCAATCTTTTAGGAGTTTTACTAAGAGCAACTTCAACCCTATTGTTTTATTTTGTGTTGTGATTCTTAGGTGGCACCGGACACAACACAATGTCTTCTATAGGTGGCAAGATTATATTCACAAAAGACAATGGGTTTGAAAAGTCTTCTCCAATACAAAAGTATTGAGAAGACTATGCAAAGTTACAATTTCCAAAACAGCTTATACTCTTCTTCTATTTTTTATAAATATTTTTATTCATAATTGATGATGTGGACATAAAGTCATTGTGAAGTGCATTGTCTAGATCTAGACAACCAACTTCACATTATCCTTGCCATGTCAACTTCACTCTTTATTTCACATTTGCATTGGAGAAAACTTGTCACTCCTATGTGACAATCATTTTTTTTTCAAACTCACAATATGGTTGGAGATGCTCTAAAAGGGCTGTTTAGATGCTTGTATGTATTCGAAAGTATGAAAGTGTCACTTTCAATATGTTGTAATGCAATGCATTTGCAATAAAAATGTGAATGTATCACTTTCCAAAATATGTTTGGATACACAGATTTTGTTCCACTGCAAGTGAGGAGTTTCAAACCTTCTTTGGATGACAATATATATGAAACTGTAGGTGAAAATTTAAAAAAATGGAGAGGATAGCCGGAGATGTAATCTATTTCTCCTGTAACTGAGAAATGAACAATTGCAATGAAATATCATATAAAAACCACTTACAATGGAGTTGCAAGAGGGATCGAAATATTGAAACTGTCTACACCAACGATCAGTTGCAATAGAAGTAACAACTTCAAGCTACTTTCACATGACTTGAGCATAGACCGTGGCTTAGTAGCATACTTGATAACATCATGTGTTGATATTTTTGGTCTTCCAATTGGAAAGTTAAAGCACATGTTGGTCTTTCTCCATCAATGTAAATGGCATATCATATTTTGTTTGTTAGAAGTATTGAAAGAATTGATCCAACATAGAGAATAAGGTTTGGACTTTAAGTTTGCATCATCTTTATCCATGAGTTGTAAAAGGATGATGATGATCAATCTTTCATATGAATTCACCTTTTTGCCATTCGTCGCCCATGCTTCCACAGCACATGTTCTACGCATCTTGCTCCCTAGTTTCTCAGCATTCCAAAGACAACTTTTTCATGACAACAAAAGAGTAGGAGCTTTCTTTCATGTAGGATCAACTTGTCTTCCAATTTTTTTGCTACCAAATACTCTAATTAGCAACGGATAGATCCATCACTTAAGTCTTGAGGCGCCAAATACTCTAATTAGTGACGGATAAATCCATAACTTAAGTCATGAACCTCTAATATTTGCTATCCCCGTGAGGCAGGGAGAGGAACCAGGTATATATGTGGGTGAGTTTGTGTTCGGGATAATTATCTGATAAGTCGACGATTATCTTAACTTACTTCCTATAAATGTGGTACAACACTAAAATGTTGGAAGTCTGACAAGATTTGGGACTTGAGAAACCCCCTCTGCTAAGGACAACCCCCTAGGTCTAACATGACTTACAAGAGGTCGGGCTCGCAGGTAAACACCCTCCCCCCACATCCCACAACAAGAATCAATGGACAATCAAACTAAGCTGCATCTCGGACAACCCAACCTCCGGACCGGCCATGTAGTCACGCATGGCCTCCAAATAGTTCTGCTCCTGCCGTGAGGGTACAATAGCTAGGGCCTCGAAAACTAGGACGTACATGTCATACATTGAGGAGAAAGACGCTCAAGAAATAGGACAAATAGAGCGAATTTTTCTTCAACGAATGTTGTGGCTACTCAGTTTTACAAAGATCTCATGTACAAAATTTGGTGATGTCAAATTTCAATTGTTTGAACATTTTAAGTTGGACCGACCTGCAACAAGAATCAATGGACAATCAAACTAAGCTCCAGCTCGGACAACCCAACCCCCGAACCGGCCATGTAGTCACCCATGGCCTCCAAATAGTTATGCCCCGGCTGTGATGGTACAATAGATATGACATCAAAAACTAGCTACGCACATGTCATACATTGAAGAGAAAGACGCTCAAGAAATAGGACAAATAGAGCTAATTTTCTTCAACAAAGGTTGCGGCTACTCGGTTTTACAAAGATCTCATGTACAAAATAATGTGGTGTCAAATTTCAATCGTTCGTTTTATGTTGGACCGATTGGGATCTACCAACAAGACAATAATGTATGAAACTCTTTATATCATGTATCACGTTAGATTTAAAACATAACATGATACCCCTCATAATTGAGTTTGATTCCATACCAGAATAAGTACGAGGGCATCGTATAACTTTTGTCTCTCTCATCATTGAATCCTGATTTCGTTTTTAAATACTGGTGGCGCAAGATTGTTCCCCTATCAAGATGGGCTTTTTGAGTGTGATGATCACAGGGGTAGGTAACATAATTTAATTGGCAACGAAGCAAATAGATAAGTTCATCAAGCTTCTCTTTTCCCTTTCTTTCTGCATGGGAGTCATGGTACTTGTCCAGAAACTAAATTTGACTCTATCCGCTCCACATAAATGTGAAAATTATTAATTTTTTTGCTAAAGGGGTAGCATCAGCTTCAATTACCATTGAATGCAATGGATAAAGTTCCTGTAACTCGCACTGAAATAGAGGAGGAAGTGAAAAAGTGGACGGATTCCATATATTTTAAGTAATTTGAGACCAATCCACTAAATCCAGTAACTGTGCAGTGGTCAAACCATTCCAGCGTGTATCATTAGCACACAACTTCAATGCCCTAATGGAAAGAAACTGGTCAAAGTACTTCGTTTGTATATATTTGCAGAGAATTTCTTTCAACAATTTACTTTTTGACACTTTTGGATTTTGATTGTTTTCAGTTTTTATGTTGATTTTGAATGTAACGTGAAAGCAATGTTTTGAAAAAAAAAATATATATATAGGTCTCTCGAATCGAATTGAACCGAACCGAACCGAATTGGTTGGTGGTTCACGGTTCAGTGGTTCGACTTGCATATTTGATTTGATTTGTGCGGAAAGAGAAAAAGAAACAGAAAAGAATTTTTTTTTTTAGTTGATAAGAAAGCTTGGAAAAAAAAGTAGATACGCAAATTATGTGAGAAAAAGAACGATGGATAGAAAATATGACCACCTCGAATAGAAATTGATTTTCTGACCACTCTGATCGTATGCCTCACCACTATCGTTAGACTAGGAATCATTATATATATAACCACTAGACTAGAAATATATATATATATATATATAAAATATATATATATATATATATATATATATATATATATATATATATATATATTATAGAATTGTAAGCCATGTACATTTCCAAGGGTGTTATATATATATGTTAAGGGAACTATTCTTGTCATGGCATATATTAATATTGACAGCTCCTAACTTTTAGTCTTATCCTCCATTTTAAACGGCAAAATTCATCTCAGTGTGCAAGAATTAAATGGCGACAGTCAGCAGTCATTCATTGCAGTGGTAGCTTAACAAAGTATGTTTCCAAACAAGAGTCAAGCCCTTCACCTGGATTTTGTTGAATTCTTGAACAAAGTGCCATTGCTCCCTATCCTCACGTATTAACTCCACTCCCTTCTGCATGCTCCAAACAATGTACATGCATGCATGACCACCACCATACCAATAACCAGGGATATATATATATATATATATATATATATATATATATATATATATATATATATATATATATATATATATATATATATATATATATATATATATATATAATACATATATGTTGTTTCTTTAGGGTCTGTTTAGTAATTATAGGGGTAGCAAATATGAGCTAATTTTAGAGTAGCGGACCAGCGATTATGAGTGGTCCAGTTTTGAATAATTTTTAAGTAGCGACTTTTAAACCAATTGAATACATACTTGGTAATTCACTAACGAACGGTTCTGAATTTTTTTTACACGAATAAAATTAAATAGGGAAGGATATTAGTAGTTATAATTATATATTTTTGTGAGGATATAAATAGAATAAAATAATAAAGCCGTTAAGAATCCACTGATTGTGTTTATAAAGCCACCAAAAATTACATTACATTAGTTTTATATAAGAGATTTTTGAGCCGACCAAAATCAGTGTATTAAAAAAATTAACAAGCAGGAGTTTTCATAAACGGTCGATTCAGAAACACCCGAAAACCGGTGAGGATACCGTTACCAAGCACATCATTAAAGTTTTTCATGAAATATTAACATCGATCAATATGATGTTAGTACTTGGTAGTAAAATTTTGAGAGAGAGAGAGAGAGAGAGAGAGAGAGAGAGAGAGCAAACTCTATCCCTCCTGAGTCCTCTCTCTCTATATAAAGGGCACCACCCTCCTCTTCTTGAGCTTATCCTTCTCTTCACCAAGTTCAAGGAAACATCACAAGTTTTCTTCTTCTTCTTCTTCTTCTTCCTCTTCTTCTTCTTTGCTTGAGACTAGCCAGCCATGGTGTCAGCTGATCTTCTCAGAACCATTGTTGGCATCATAGGTGAGTAGTACGTACCATCTACGTATATATACTCTTTAATTGTTTGTTGTAGCTTCTTCTTTCCTTCATGAAACTAACTAGTGTATATGCATTGGTTCTTGATTTTTCCATTTCTTGAACCGAGTTCCTGATGAAAACTAAACTCCTTTGATTATATATAGTTCTCCATGCATGCATATGTATTGGTTTGTGTTTAATTTCTTCTTCTTCTTCTTCTTCTTTTCTGTAACAAGATCATATAGTGCCAATAATATAGCATTAATATAGTCTATACCAGTCTCATTGAGGAATAATTAACTTGTGTTTTCTTGTTCCTCGAGGATCAACCAAGAAAAATACTTACTGAAATAAATTTAGGGAATTGTAATTGCCAAGGAGCTCTTTACAATATCCAAGGATTTTCAATATAGATTACCAATGCTATCCTCAATTTATTACAATTTTTAAAAATAAAATTTATGGTTTCCCTTATGAATGAAGGTTAATTTTGATAATCCACCTTGAAAGTTCTTGTGTTTTCAGATTGATACTCAGTGAATTATCCATTTTTCTCAGTGTTGAAATTAACAATTCATCCTCTTCAGAGGAATAGTTAATTCTTTTTTCAAGAATGCATTAATTAGTTTGTGTCTTTTTTTTGTTATTAATGTTCTTCATCCTCGAGCAATTGCAAACTAAATTTGAATAAATTCACACATTGATTAATTCAATTTCAGTCAACAATATATACATTAATTTCTTTCTGAAAAAGAAGTAATTAATAATAATGTGTTGTTAATATCAGCAGCTTCTCTTAATTATGTGCAGGAAATGCCATTGCACTTGGTCTGTTCCTCTCACCAACGTAAGTAACAACAAGTACTGATCAGTGATTAATTATTATCTATGTTTTTGTATATGATTAATTTGCCAATGATTAATTAATGACAGTCCAACTTTCGTGACAATATGGAAGAAGAAAGACGTGGAGCAGTTCTCCCCGGTGCCGTACCTAGCCACCTTCCTCAACTGCATGCTGTGGGTCGTCTACGGCCTGCCCATAGTGCACCCGAACAGCACCCTGGTCCTGACCATCAACGGCGCCGGCGTCGTCATCGAGCTCGTCTTCATATCCGTCTTCCTCCTCTACTCCCCGGGGCCCAAGAGGCTCAGGGTGTTCCTCGCGTTCCTCGGGGAGGTGGCCTTCGTCGCCCTCTTCGGAGCCCTCACCATCTCCCTCCTCCACACCACCGCACGCAGGTCCACCGTCGTCGGGGCCGTCTGCATCGTCTTCTGCATCATGATGTACGTCGCGCCGTTGGCTGTCATGGTATGTTTTTTGTTAGTTTCTCGGCTTCTGCTCTGACCGCATGCCACGTGTCGGCCTTCCACTGGTCTCATGGTCTGGATTTTAAGGGGTTGAGGTCCCGTGATATCTAGAGACAATGGTTCGTTGTCACGTGGGCCTGCGGTCACAAAACGCAGACAAAAACTTATTTTTACTAACTATTTCTTTTTAGGGGCTACCATGGATGCTTGTATGAGCATTTGACGAGCTAAACTTTGATACAGAAGGCTGTATCAAAGTTTTGATAGAGTCTCTGTATGACAGGTGGGTCCCCTATATATATATATATATATATTTGTTTACACGGTTTACCAAAAAAGAGGATGGGGCCCAACTGTCATACATATGCTGTATCAAAAGTTTAATACAGCCTTCTGTATCAAAGTTTTCTCCGCATTTGACACAGTAGCTTGTAATGATTGTTACGTGCAGAGAATGGTTATACAGACGAAGAGCGTCGAGTACATGCCTCTCTACCTCTCAGTTGCATCTTTCTTCAATGGCACCTCCTGGACCATCTATGCACTCCTCCGCTTCGATCCCAACATTCTGGTAATTAACGGCTCAAAATAATATAAATAATAACCAAACACTTGAATGTAATAGACATTAATTATATGATTTAATTATATGTTCTAACCAAACATGGTATTACATTTTAAACTCAATTTCATTACGACTACGATTATATTACACTGAACCAAACACAACTTAAGAACCACTTGCTTCTTTATACGATCAGATTCCGAACGGGATCGGGCTGATGTTCGCGGTGGCTCAGCTAGTACTCTACGCCGTCTACTACAAGTCGACGAAGCAGCAGCTCGAGGCGAGGAGGAAGGGAGAGGTCGGGCTGACGCAGGTGGTGGTGTGCGGCGACGCAAACAAGGTCGGACACGCGAACGGGACCCGTTAGTTGTGATCTGCGGCGGTTCGCAACTTGATGTTTTTTTTTTTAGGCTGTAGATGAGGAGTATTAATGTTGTAGGCCTCAAGATCCATGCATGTAGGATCGCAATCTGATCCTGCAAGGATCATCAATTGTGTGTGTACTTGTTTAATTTGTTGTGTTTGTGTGGTTAGATGTCAGTTTACTGTATTTTGTAAATCGAATTTTAAGGTTGTAATAATGTTTCATATTTCTACTTTCGGGTTCTAATCTCATGGCATCTAATCCATGATATAATGTGTGTGTTTGTGATAAGGCCATAGCCGGACTTGACATGCATCAGGTCCAAAGTTTTATAGGACACCAAAATTATATATATATTATTTAATTATGTAAGTCAAATTAGAACAAAGGTCAGACTCATTCTAAATCTTTTAGTCCGTGTAAAAAAAAATGTTATAGGATATTTGTCATATACCAGAACATCAAAAGACTAGTCGATTAGTCAGAGTAAAGAAACAAATTAAATTGGTGCAGTCGTTGTTAAAATTAAATCATCTCCACTTTCATCCATCTAACAGGCTGACGCTCTCAATCTCCTTCTACACTTCCATCATTGCCAATCCCCTTTACTCTTCCATCGTTGTCACCTCTCTCTGTTCTCTTGGAGGTAATTGAACAATACAACAAGTTACAATTTTATTATTATTATTATTATTATCATCATATGAACTAATCCAAACATTGTTATTTATTTATTTGTCTGGAATATCAAAAATTATTTTTTGGTTTGAAATATCTTCAAATTTATTACTATTTCACTATGACATATATTATTTGAATATTATATTTGTTGTTTTACTTCTTTAATTATGTGTTGATAATACTATTGTATCGTCGTCAATAAAAAGAATTATATGAGCATTAAGCTATGGGGGACACCATTTTTAGAGTTTGCCTCAGATTTCAAAATTTAAAGTCCGGTATTGATAGAGGCGGATGGTACTACTAATTCTCCCTTTGCTCCCCCAAAGTCAGTACAAGGATGTAGGTGGCTTCTCTACTATGGCTACGGATGATATGTGTCGGGAAAGTTCAATAACTTTGACTCCATATGAGAAACGTGATGAAGTCATGGTATCGCTGGATAGGGGTGAGCATTCGGTTTAAACCAAACCGAATAACCCAAAACTGAATTGGACCGAAACCGAATAAGCAAAATCGAAACCGAACCGAATTGGTCCAAAACCGAATCAAACCGAACCGAATTAAATCGGTTCGATTTTCGGTTTATTCGGTTTATTCATATATTTTTGATTTTTTTTTTGAACTTTTTTTTGTTAATATATATAGTAACTAAATATACATAGACATATTTAGTATATACCTATATATATTTAGTATATACCTATATATATATTAATACTTATATATATAGTACACACACACACACATACACACTATATATATATATATATATATATATATATATATATATATATATATATATATATATATATATAGGATGAGGGAGGTGAGGTGCCACCCTATGGAGGGTGTCTACTTGTCACCCCCCACATGCTATCATCATGCACCCATGTGCTTGATGATAGCATGGGGGGGGGGGGGGGGGTGACAAGTAGACACCCTCCTATGAGGTGCCACCCTACCTCCCTTATTCTATATATATATATATATATATATATATATATATATATATATATATATAAATTAATTAAATTTTCTTATTCGGTTTTCGGTTTTGGACCGAAACCGAAACCCAAAACCGAAACCGAATAAGAAAATTTAGTATTTTCAAAACCGAAACTGAACCGAATTTTTTTAAAACCGAACCGAACGTCTTATTCGGTTCGGTTCGGTTCGATTTTCGGTCCAAAACCGAATAATGCTCACCCCTATCGCTGGAGACTCTCGGGTATCACTACCAACCATAATGGATAAGACGGGATCGAGAAGAATGAGGGATCGACATGATCAAAGACTCGCAGTGTGTAACCCGCTATGCGCAGAGAGGAGAGGAGGGAATTAAAGGTCCAAGGAAGCTGCTAGGTGGAAAGGGGGTGCGCGAAACAACCCTCAAAAGACGACGGCTCCCTTGCGTGTGAGCTCCCGAACCTAGGGGTGAGCATTCGGTTTATTCGGTTCTAACCGAACCGAATAACCGAAAATCGAATTGGATCGAAACCGAATAAGCAAAATCGAAACTGAACCGAATTGGTCAATAACCGAACCGAACCGAATTAAATCGGTTCGGTTTTCAGTTTATTCGATTTTTGGGTTTATTTGTGCTTTTTTTGTTAATATATATAATATATATATATATATATATATATATATATTTTTAATATAATATATATATATATATATATATATATATATATATATATATATATATATATAAAAACTAAATTTTCTTATTCGGTTTTCAGTTTTGGACCGAAACCGAAACCAATAAGAAAATTTAGTATTTTCAAAACCGAAACCGAACCAAATTTTTTTAAAACCAAACCGGATCTCTTATTCGATTTGGTTCGGTTCGATTTTCGGTCCAAAACGGAATAATGCTCATCCTACCCGAACCACTAAGGAAGTTCACGAAGTCTTCGGAGGAGCTCACAATTGCATTGGGTTGAGTGTGGATTGAGTTGTGGGAAGGACCTATGACGTGGTTGTTAGTCGTTTTTTTTATCGCTAGGTTTTCGTCACTGTTTTCGTCGCTAAGTTCCAACGTCTTTGCCAAAAAAAAGTGGAAATTGCTGAGAAACCCAATTTCGGGATGGGCTTTTATGAAATGCCCACCCGCTGGATGAGTTTTATGAAATGCCCAGAATTACGTATTTTCACGTTAAATATTCCAAGATTCCCTTTTAGATGCCACCCGCTGGAAACTGCTATTTTTATAATACCGAAACTACCCTCCGCGCGAATTGGTCATCTATATGTATTTGAATTCAAAAAACTCATACCTGGATTGCGATTTTCGTCTTCTTCTTCTTCACGGAAAATCTGAATTCCATTGCTCTCATCTTCAGCAGAGATCGCAAAGATCGTTCGTAGTTCGGTGTGCTTTTCTTCGGTCGAACTCAGATCATCGCTCGTCATCATCATCACCATCATCATCATCTTCATCGACGTCAATTGTGGAGAGAAGATCTTTCTTCTTCTTTTCCATAAGAATTATCATCGCTTTGAAAGAAGAACGAAACTCTTTATTCCTGAAAAAACTAAATTACACGGAGAATGGCCATTCTCCTACGTTTTAACACTGGAAATGATCATTCTCCGTGTAAATTAACACGAAGAATTCCATTCTCCGTGTTTCTAACACGGAGAATGGCCATTCTCCTGCGTTTTAACACTGAAATGACCATTCTCCGTGCTAAATTACACGGAGAATGACCATTCTCCGTTTTATTTAACACGGAGAATGACCATTCTCCGTGTAAATTAACACGGAGAATGTCATTCTCCGTTTTATTTAAAACGGAGAATGACACATTCTCCGTTTTATTTAACACGGAGAATGCCATTCTTCTGCGTTTTAACACTGAAATAACCATTCTCCGTGCTAAATTACACGGAGAATGCTATTCTCCATTTTATTTAACACGGAGAATAACATTCTCCGTTTTATTTAACACAGAGAATGACATTCTCCGTATTTCTAACACGGAGAATAGTCATTCTCCTGTGTTTTAACACTGGAATGACCATTCTCCGTGATAAATTACACGGAGAATCTATTCTCCGTTTTATTTAACACGGAGAATAACATTCTCCGTTTTATTTAACACGGAGAATGGCATTCTCCGTGTTAAATAACACGGAGAATGGTCATTCTCCTGTGTTTTAACACTTTAATGACCATTCTCCGTGATAAACTACACGGAGAATGGCATTCTCCGTGTAAATTAAGACGGAGAATAGTCATTCTCCGTGTAATTTAGCACGGAGAATGGTTATTCTCCGTGTAAATTAAGACGGAGAATGCCATTCTCCGTGTAAATTAAGACGGAGAATGACATTCTCCGTGTTACTAACACGGAGAATGACCACCCTCATGCGAAATTAACATTTTTCGTGTTCTAACACGGAGAATGACCATTCTCCTGCATTTAATTTTATGGTCAGCTGAAACTTTGGAGAGCCATAACTTTTGACTGGGAGGTCGAAACGAGGTCCCGTTTGTCGCAAAATGAGCGTATCGTCGAGGAGACTGAAAGTAATAGCTTCACCGTTAGACGGCCTTCCGAAATTTTAGAATCGCAAAAAAATGATGTTTGGACCTCCGTTTTAGCACTTTTGCCGTTTGTTCCGATCTTTCCGAAATTTTCCGACGAGTTTTTGAAGATTTTTGAGGAGAAAACCTAGATTCGAAAGTGAGCAGCGTATGGAAGAAGATGAAGTATCGAAAAGTTTTTTTTAAGAGCAGTTTCGTGGATGTTTTCAATAAATTAAAAGGAAGGGCAAAATGGTCATTTGGAACCCGCTTAGGATAAGTTTCTCTAATTCTGGGCACGCGATGCAAGTTTTTTTAGCGGTGGATTTTACATAAAACTTTTTTAGTTTTTGGGCATTTCATAAATCCTCCCAAAAAAAAATGAACAATGACATTGTTCTCGGGGACAATTTTTTTTGTTCATCACTCTATATATATATATATATATATATATATATATATATATATATATATATATATATATATATATGTGACCCTCTAGTCTAGTCTAGTAGTAGTGGTGAGGCACACGATCCGAATGGTTAAGAGATCGATCGATTTTCGGTGGAAGCCTTCACCGCAATTACAATCTTTCCAAAAAAAAAAAAAAGGTTTAGATACCTTGACCGAGAGTCGGTCAGTGGCAGAAATGCCGCTCCATGACCATTTGGGACAAGCGATTTCAGCGCTTTTTTTTTTTTTTTTTTTTTTTTGTTGTTGCAAAAAGTGGACGTCGAGTTGGCCCAGATTTGGATTTTCAATGGAAGCCTGGTAAATTGGTCCATTATCCTTCCACTGTCTGGAGAGCGAATGGTTAACGCTGCTCTGTAAATCTGGCCTCACGCTTTCTCCTCCCAACTTGGATGGGCGAGCCCAAGAGCAAGTACAGTATATATATATATATATATATATATATATATATATATATATATATATATATATATATATATATATTGAAGAAAGGGTGCTTTTATTGATAGAAGAAAGAAAGAAAAATATACATCAGACTATACAAGAGCATCTCTATGCTTAAACCTCCATTAATTGGACATCAGTATCTGTATTTCGAAGGATAGCCTGTAGCGAGGAGCCGATCCATCAAAATACGCTTGTTCCTCTCTCGCCATACATGCCATACAGCGGATAATAAGCGCAACCGAGCCTTATTATACTTATCCGGCTCGCGAGTCTTCATATCCAGGACCCCTGCCACTATCTCAGTGAAACCTTCCCTGTGAGCTCCTGTAATGCCAATCGACTCCATGCTCTTTTGCCAAATATAGAACGTGTTGCGGCACTGAAAGAAGAGATGGTCTCGCGTCTCTAATTCCCCTGTGCAGAAAACACAATCAGGGTTGTCAATGATAATGCCAAACCGACGCAGTCTATCCTTCGTAAGCAGTATCCTTCATAGCTTTGTAGGCGCATAAGCTCATCTTCGTCGCTCCTCTTCTATACCAAATTACTTCCGCCCAGTTAACTCTCGGATGTTGTGGTCGACACGACTCGTAACATTCCTTCACCGCGAATTCTCCCGAGTTCGTCCCATCCCAACTCCAACTGTCGCAGCCCTTATCCGGATGGACCCGAATACTCCGGATTTCCTCTGCATGCCACCGTCCCACCTGTCGAACTTCAACTTGCCAGCGCCCATCAACCAGCAAGACTGACAGCGGTTCATCCCGACCGCTAATTTCGAATACCGGCCAACCCCACCTTTCGACCAAGCTCTTGTGATCTAGCCACGGGTCCATCCAAAGATTGGTGTGTCGCCCATCGCAAATGATTCTACTGATTCTCTCCTTCACTTTAGGACGGATGCGGAGGATATTCTTGAACGTGACTGAGAAGTTGTTATTCACCGGTTGGGTCCAGAAATTCTGAGAGCGACAATATCTATTCATCAACCATCGAGCCCACAAGGAATCGCTAGTCAAGAACCGCCAGGCCAGCTTGAAGAGCGCCACTTCGCGGAGAACTTTAAGAGAACGAAGGCCAATCCCTCCCTCTTCCTTAGGCTGGCACAGCTCCTCCCAGGCTATGGCGTGCAATCCGCCCCTCCAAACGAATTTTGTGCACATCTTCTCGATACTAATTATCGTCTTTTCGGGAATATATATGGCCTGAAGCCAGTAGCTCGTGATAGCAACAATAACTGAACGGATAAGCTCCAGTCTTCCTCCAAATGACAAAACCTGAGCCTACCAACCTTCGAGTCTTGCCTGAATATGCTGAATTAAACCCTGACAGTCTGCATCTCGGGCGTAGTTGATTGAGAGGGGGAGTCCAAGATATTTAACTGGGAGCTGTCCGACCTCAACCTGAAGAAGGTTCGACCACTTACCCTGGTCCGGGCAGGCCTTACTAAAATAAATATGACTTTTATCTCTATTCAGAAAAAGTTCTGATAAAGCCGCAAATTCATCCAGAACTTCAATAAGGGCTTGCACATATATATATAAAGTGGATCAAAAGCCCCTCTTAGAAAACCTCCTAAAAACTCCCTCACTCTAATCCGTAATTTATTGTTAATATTAATGTTAATGTTAATGTTAATATTAATATTAATATTAACATTAAATACTAAAATTAACATTAAACTTAACATTAAAATTAACATTAACATTAACATTAACATTAATATTAACATTAACATTAAAATAAATATAAAAAAATAAAAAATTAATATTAACATTAATATTAACATTAATATTACGAATTAGAGTGGGGGGGTTTTTAGGAAATTTTCTAAGAGGATATATATATATATATATATATATATATATATATATATATATATATATATATATATATATATATATATATACTATATATATATATATATATATGCTTTTGCACATATGTGAAATATAACCCCTTTTTTGCAAAATATATAGTGACATTAATTAGCAATGCATATCCACAAAATTCATCTGGGTTGGACATCTCATAAATATATTTCCAGCAAATAGATACTAGTTTTGACAAGTTGATCATGTATTTACATGATACTTGATATATGTGAAATTGCTATTTCTTCGTTATTTAGCATGGCTACAAGTATCTTGTATATCCTTGCCTGATCATATTACTCGATTGCATAAGCATTGTTAGCAATTTGGCAAGCAAAAACAAGTACAAGTATATATAAATTAACACAGTACAAGTAAAATACGGTAAAAAAAATTGTCAAACGAAAATATTGATATTAAAAACTTCACATACTTAAACATATGTCAAATTTGGTTAATTAAACATATTGTCGCCACGTCTTTTGTGCCAAATTTATCAATAATTTATCCGGAACACGTTTAAAACTTCACATGCTTAAACTTCGCATACTAATCAGTATTTCAAAAGTATGTAAGTATTATTGTTTTCTGAAATATACAAAAAAATTAGGTATAATACGAGTTTTAATTAGATGATTGCTAACAAGGTGCAGAGTATTTTAATTTATATGTTTGACTATATGCACTATCAAAATATCATGATATGTTGGCTTTGTCAAGAAATCAGGGTATAGAGTTAATTGTCAAGAAATCAAACATGTTGTGTTTGATTGAGTTTTTTTTTCATAGAAAATATTTCCATCACAAATTTTCCACCAATTATATGTTTGATAGTGAATATTTTACATAGAATTATTTTTTAAAAATATATCATTTTTCATATTTTTATCTAAAATTGTGTAAAATAAAACTGGTCTAGCCCATGAAAAAATATCAATTTATATGGAAAATAACTATTTTTCGTGAAAAATAACGACAATCAAACACCAAAATTAATTTCGTAAAAAAATTTCCATGAATTTTTTTCCTAGTAAAATAATTCCATAGAATTAGTTTATTTTCAATATATTTTCCACATGTAATCAAACCCACCCTAAACATATTCTCATTCTCGAAATGATCAAGAATAACAAATATAACTGTAATTGAAAGTAGAACTTCACTTTTAATCAAAACTGCGGCTCAACAAGAAAATCGTCGACATCATCAAAAGTTTCCAAGATAAAACATCTTCACTTAATGATGCAGGATCCCCATTATCAAGAAGATTTTTGATCATCACTATTTGCTTCATATTCCTTTCAGAAGTTATACTTAGGTGTCATGAAGCCCTATCTTTACTATAGGCCTCGTTTGAATGGAAAGGAAATCAATTTCTTGACATTTTTTTTTCTCTTTGGGAAATTATAATTTTTATTATTACTTCCGATATTTGGACATACCTATGAATTTGGAAAGAAAAGTGAATATTTTAAGGTGGGAAACTGATTTCTTGTTTGGATGGATGAAAACATTTTCTTTCCTAATTTCTCTTCCATTAGGAATCTATTTTCTTTCCTTCTCAATTCTTTCGGCACCCAAAGCGTATAGGGTTTTTGCAATATGATGATGTTTATGGCTTGGAGCATGAAGCTTTAAATCATGATAAGTTATGGAGGCAAATTGAATATCCGCAATAATATCTTCACCAATTTGATGTTTGTATGGATGATGATTTGGAAGAGTATGATCAACTAATTAATATTTTAATCTCGACAATATGAACAAAATAGAATAGTTAAATTGGAACCTAGCTCCACCACTATATGATGATTATCCAGACCATAAGAAATATTTTCATCATGAAGTTTTAAATCTTTCACATCAAAATCAAATTTATGTGAAGATACAAAGAATATTTTTCGTAAGGATACAATTATCAGCGAGTCTTTTGTTAGGATTTGGCTCATATAGTATAATCCTAATGATAATAGGATTGGAGAAAAGTCCTAGTCCTACCTGGTCAATTAGTTTCCATATAATTTTCTACTTAAAATTAGATTTCCATGTATAGACACATGGCATGTTATATAAAGGGGCTTAGGGTTCCTTGTGTGAGGGATGAGTTGTGCTCTAAAAAAAGTGTTGGGTCACCACTAATAAGTTTAAAGAAAGAAAGGGAGAAGAAATATAGAGGTTGAAGAAGATATAAATTGGATTCTTTTGTACTTTCTTTGGTGGTGGGGTTACGGACCATATTGGTAGTGATCTAAATCTTCTTGTGATTTTTACTTGTAATTAGTGTTTTTTACTTAATAATTATGTGTTTTTGTCTTAAATTTTGTGATATTTATTTTTTGCATAGGTCGACCACCATGTTTGGCTTGCGGGTGTTGGTTTGTCACAGATGTTCACCTTGGAGAATAGTTTATGGTTTTATTCCCAACATTCACATTATCTACTATAGTTTTAAATAAAATTTTATCATACCACAATTATCAAAGGTCGAATATTGTTGTGTACTACTCTTCCAATAATCTCTTGTTAAATTTATAGCTAATTATTCTTATGTCGATCCAAGTCTCAATCAAATTCAACATCGCTCATCAAAAAGAAAAAGAAAAAGATGATCCATTACTTTATTAATACTAGATGGGCGGACTTGATGGATATCATTAACAAGGTTGCAAAACTCATATATGTTGAGATATGTAGTACTGGACCGATTCATCTCCCTTCCTTCGAACCCTCCTATTTATAACCACAACAAATACAAATATGGGGTCCCTACAAATATCTAATATGTTGGGCTTAGTTTTGATTACAGTTACGATATGTTTCTGTAGCAATTTTTGGGAAATCCGAGTATGCACATGAAATGTTTGTTGAAATGTACTTCAAAGTTTTTTTTTTTTTAGATGTCCATTTCTCCGGCTTAGCAAATGCCAAGGAGGGATTCGAAGCTGCGCCTTCCACGTCGGGGCCCCTGTTGCTACCACTAGGCCACAACCCACGGACGAAATGTCCTTCAAGTTGGTTTCAGAAAAGAACCAATTTTTTTTTATCTCCACTCCACCAGAGGCCTCCAATGCGTCAGGTGTCGGTTTAAGTTGCGGGTTGGCTACTGTGGGTACAGAGAAGTTGGAGAGAAGGGTATTTCATTCTTATAATTTTGTTCTTCTTAATTTAGATAATGGAAATATATGAACTTTCTCCATAATTTGATTACTTGAATGGACTGTGGTAGCATTTGAGAAAGGCATAGGATTTGAACAATTTTGCATGAAATCATGAAAAGGTACCGATTTTGACGTGTTCTAGTATCTTTTGGAGTGTTTCTATCGTTGTGACATGTCCAATATGTGGAAGACATCATGAGACACGAACATGACATCGATATTTGGAGTGCTCATGCTTCCATGGGCCTTAAACATGGACTGTCTGGTTTATGGAACTTGCCGAAAATCTAGAGAACTTCGAGAACATGAGAGTTCTCTAAGTTCTCTTATTTGGTATAGAAAAGTTGGAAGACAAGAACTTATTCCCATGTCACTTAGGCTTCAAGGCTGTGTTTGGTAGGAACGATGGAAAAGTGGAAGGAAGGAAAAAGATAAGGATACATTTTCCTTCCATATGGAAAGGAAATATCATTTCCTTCCTTTGTATTTGGTAGCAAGGATGGAAAAGATAAGAGATACATTTTTCTTTGTTTGGTATGAAAAAAAAAAGTGGAAGGAAAGAAAGTAAAAAATATAGGGTTTACCAATTTTGCCCTCAACTAAAAACACTTATTTACCATTTGATTTCATAAATAATTTTTAAATAATACATTCATATGGGGGTATAATTGTTAATTAATACAAGCCTCCACTTTTCCTCCTACTTTGGGGGGATTGAATTTCTCAGGTTATGAGGGAAAAGTAATCCCTCCACTTTTCCTTCATTTCTATTTTCCTTCCATACCAAACAAGAGAAAATAAATCTTTTCATTCACTTTTTTCTCCTCTATTTTCCTTCCTCCCACTTTTTCCTCCTACCAAACACACCCTAAGTTCTTCAAGTTTCATGACTAACTTCCCATTTCCAAGCAAATAATAATGGAATTTGGAGAACATAAGTTTAGAGAGAGGATAAAGTGGGTCCCAAGCTTGAGTTCTCTGGGTAACTTTTTATCTAGAAAACACAATAAGTCGTGAAATAGGGAACAAGAACTTGGTCATGGGATCCATCACATATTCCTTAGTTCTTTGACTTCTTCAAGTTTCACAGATTATTATTTTTTTTATTTTTTTTTAAGATGAAGTTTCACAGATTTCAAACAACCCAAAATCCCTTCATTTTTATTTGGACAGATGATATGAAGTAAAATTGTGTTGAACTATCTAAATTTGTTATTGAAAGCACCAAGTAGTCTTCTAGTTTTATGATAATGCTCTCTCTTGCTCATAACTACCTTGGTTAGTGGCTTTGACATCGATCGGTCGACAACAAGCCAAAAGCTTTGTCAATTCTACTGTAGCTTTCTCGTGTTCCATATGATGATAGTTGAAATGAGTCTAATATCTCAGATAATATTATTGAGGGCTGCTGCCTACTACTTATAGAGGGTCCAACCCCTCTTCATATTACATCTAACCGATGTGGTACTAAAGTCCCTTATTTACTCTCAACACTCCCCCTCAAGATGGGCGATAGATATTAATCATCCCCATCTTGTTACATAGCTTTGACAGACTCAATGAACTAAGACCCTTAGTCAGACATTCTGTCACTTGTTCTTCTGAGCGAACATAGTCAATCTTCAGTATCCCTTGTTCCAGCTTTTCCTTGATGAAGAATCGATCGATCTCGATGTGCTTCGTTCTGTCGTGCTGAACCGGATTGTTCGCTATACTTATCGCAGCTTGACTATCGCTCAGAAGGTGCAATGGTGTCCCCTTGTCTAGCTTCAACTCTGTCAGCAGCGCCTTTACCCATAGCAATTCTGATACTCCTAGAGCCATTGCTCTGTATTCTGCTTCAGCTGTCGACCGTGCTACCACTGACTATTTCTTGCTTCTCCATGAAACCAGGTTTTCTCCTACAAAAATACAGTACCCTGTGGTAGACCTTCTGTCGTCTATGCAGCTTGCCCAGTCTGCATCGCAGTATCCCTCAACATCTGTGCATCTATTCTTCTTGAACCACAGTCCTTTTTCCGGCGTCCCTTTCAGATATCTTAGAATCTGAAATACTGCATCCATATGACCCGTTCTTGGATCATGCATATAGCGGCTTACAACACTTACTGCAAATAAGATATCAGGGCGAGTATGCCCTAGATAAATCAGTCTGCCTACTAGCCTTTGATACCTTTCGCGATCAACAGGCTTTCCTGCTTCTGCTCCCATCTTGCACTTCTGGTCAATTGGAGTGACTGCTGCTCGGTATCCCAGCATTCCCGTCTCTTTCAGCAGATCTAGTACATATTTCCTTTGTGAGAGAACAATTCCTTGTTCACCATCACACACCTCGATACCCAAAAAGTATCTCATCTCTCCCAGGTCCTTCACCTCAAACTCTTTGGCGAGTTTCGTCTTCAGCTTAGTGATCTCAACTACATCGTCACCTGTGATCACTATATCATCTACATATACAGCAAGTATAGTAATGTGGCCCCTTGCATGCTGGAGGAAGACAGTATGATCTGCATTTGTCTGATGGTACCCCATGCCAGTGACAGCCCTTCTGAATCTGTCAAACCAGGCTCGAGGAGATTGCTTCAGCCCGTACAGCGACTTCTTCAGTTTGTACACTTTTCTATGTGACGTTCCTTCACCTGAATCTGACACAGAGTAGCACCCCGGAGGAGTCTCCATGTATACTTCTTCTTGTAGGTCTCCATGAAGAAATACGTTCTTTACGTCTAACTGGTGTAGCTTCCACCCATAGTTTGCTGCAATCACTACCAAAAGTTGTCCATTTAGCGACGGCCAGATCCGTCGCGAATCCGTCGGTAATATAAATTACCGACGGCATAGCGACGGATATTTGATGAAAATGGCCGTCGGGAAAAACGTCGTCGCTAAAATTGGTCCGTCGCTAAGCCGTCGGACAAATGATTAACCGACGGACTAGCGACTGATTACCGACGGTTGCCTTTCAACGGATTAGCGACGGATTAGCGACTTGTTCCCGTCGGTTTACATGCCATATAATATTAAAATATCCGTCGCTAAGCCGTCGTAAATAGGTCGGTAAAAGCGTATCAGAGAGGTTCCTGATACGCAAAATCAGTCGCTATTCCGTCGCTATTCCGTCGTTACCCTCGACGTTATAGCGACGGATGAGCGACGGGTAGGGCGTCGGCCTGGTTCTGGAAAGCTTCCATAATTCCAGAACCATGTCGACGGATAATGGGTCGCTAGGCCGTCGCTAGTCCGTCGTCATCCTCGACAGATTAGCGACGGATTAGCGACCCATTATCCGTCGACATGGTTCTGGAAACCTACCATATTTCCAGAACCATGTCGACGGATTTGCCGTCGCTAGGTAGTCGATATTTCGTCGCTAATATTAATTGTACCCAGTTAGCGACGGATTATCCGTCGCTCGCCCGTCGGTAACTGCAAATATTTATATAACCCAGTTAGCGACGGATTATCCGTCGCTCGTCCGTCGGTAACTGCAAATATTTATATAACCCAGTTAGCGACGGATTATCCGTCGCTAGTATGTCGCTCATCGGTCGCTAAAAAGATATATCCGTCGCTAAGTAGTCGCTAGTCCGTCGCTAAATGCAACATTAATAAAAAAAATTACAGAAACATTCTATTTCCTTTTCGTAAATATTACACATATTCATAATATCCAATATCCAAACATCCATGTACGATCAACAAATATCTAAATATCCAAATTCATAATATCCAATATCAAACAGAAATATCCAAACATCTATGTACAAATATCCAAACACAAATACACAAATTCATAATATCCAAACATTCATGTACGCTTCCAAAATATCCAGAATTCAAAATCCAAAAATAGTACAAATATCCAAAAACAGTACAAATATCATTGAGATGGATCGCGTCGTCGTTCGGCTCTGCGGATGTACTCTTCCACCATGTACGCCGGCACCTGGGACAACACATGCTCTGGAAGCGTACGGAGCTGCTCTGGCGACATCAATTCCATGAGCCCAATGAGCGCAGTATCCGGTACCAGGCGGACCTCGGCAGAACGGTCAAATGAATAACGTCCAGGGTCGGAAGGACCGGCAACCGCACTAGACGGACCGGGAGCAGACGGATCTGGACCGGGAGCAGAAGAAGGACGCGGAAGGCGCTCCAGCACATCCGACATTAGACTCCGCATTTCCGACATATCGGAGGTGAGAGTCGCAAGCTGCTTCCTCATATCGTCCGACGGGGGCGCGGGAGGAGGCGGGGGCGGTGGATATCTCGGAGTCGCGCCCTGCAACGCCGCCGCCAGGGAACCTACGCCGTAGACGCGCCCTTTATTAAAGCCGCCGACAGACTCTACGAACACGTCGTCGTAGCGAGCGGCCATAGAAGAGGGCGTCTGGGTGGGCGTCGTTTCGCCGACAACCTCGGCAGGGGGCTCAATCTGACTAAGGGCCTCACGATATGCAGCCTATCCAATGAATGTGTTTATACTATAAGTTTTCCTAAGTTATAATCTAAATCCTATGTTTCCCTAAGTTATAATTTGAATCCTACGTTCACCTAATTAAGTTAACAATAATTATATTTCTAATATAAATCTCATAAACGTAATTACTTACATCAGTCGCCTGGGCCCTCGCGTCGACGAAGCTCCCGTCTGCCCGCCTCTTGTGTGTATGCAGGAATACATCGTAGGCGGTGACCGACTCCGGCTCTCTCCCCTCCTTTACCGCCCGTTGTGCCTGCATACGAAATATACGTCGAATTTAATTAACTACGTATATTAATAGTACCGAATTTAATAGTGAAATGAATTTGCGGTATCTCACCAAATCTGCACGCGTCGCTGCGTGGGCCCTTGAACCTCCCGTATGCAGACCAGCGGCCTGTCTGCTCGCCTTCGCTTTCTCTGATTTCTCCCTGTACTGAGCAGTATTCATCTTATCCAACATCTGCTCGTAGTACTCCTCCCGGAGCCACTTCTTCCTCGAATGCGCCGTACGAACGTCGTACACTGCATCCCGTATCTTCTTCCCGGCGGCGGCTTTGTAGGCCTTGCGAATCAACTCCTCGCGATGGGGGGGCCACCAGAACGTCGTCTGACATACAAATTAAATTATCACGTAATTAAAAAATTAGTGGATTAAAGAATAATTAATAATTAACCAAAAGATATATATATATACCTTCATCTCCTCGAGCCAGACGTACTGCATGTTCTGAGGCACCTCAGAAAAATTGAGGTAGGGGCCATGGTAGTTTTCTCGGATAATTTGCCCGAGTATCCGGGCAGCATCATACGGGAAAAACCTACAAAGAAGCAAAGACTGGATTATTAACTTGAATAAATGAAACAAATTTAATAAATTAACTTAAATTTACTTACGTATCACCCGCGGGCCATAGCTCTCGTCGGTTCTCGCCTATCGGCCTCTCTGGAGGCGTCGGAGGATCCGCGGGTCCGCGGATGTACTCACCGGTAGCAGGATGAAGCTGAATCCGGGGGTACTCCGGAGCCCATCCTGCAGTAACTGATGGTGTACCCGCTGGTGCATCCGGGGGCGGAACGAATCCGCTAGCGGATGGAGTCTCGGGCCTCGATGAAGATGAAGGTAGCGCCTCGGCAGATCGACGGCGGGAAGAGTCTGTGGCCGGGCTCTCCAGGTCGGGATCGGAGGACTCTATATCCGGGGAATGTGGAAGGCGACCACGACCGCTACCACCACGACCGCTACCATCACGTCCACGGCCAGTGCCGCTACCACCACGCCCACCACGGCCAGTACCGCCACCACCAGCACCACTACCATCACGTCCACGGCCACTGCCAGCAGCACGAGTGGTAGTGACCATGACCTGTAAATAGAACACATAAATATAATTAACAATATAGAAGTATAAATGAATATAAAACTGAACTAAAATATATATACCAGCAGCAGGGCGGCGAGTGCCGTCAAGACAATGAGAACTAAGAGTGCCATCTGTAAAAAGAAAATCATACAATAAGTAGATGATCGAACGACAAAAACATAAACTGAAATAAGAATGTGTCCGTCTAAACTGAATTCACTAAGTTGTAAGTGCTTCTAATATATACCGATATTTAATCTAATCATCGTTATCGTCCTCGTCCTCATCGTCATCGTCATCGTTCTCATCCTCATTCTCATCGTCGACTTCATCTATATCATCATCCTCATCGTCGACTTCATCTGTATCATCATCCTCATCCTCATCCTCATCCTCTTCTTCTTCTTCTTCTTCTTCTTCTTCTTCTTCTACTTCTTCTTCAGGCTCAATACTTGGGACAAGACGCCTCTTTCTCCCCTGGTTGACAGCTAAGTCTTGTATATCAACCTCTTCCTCCCCTCTATTTTCCTCAGCATGAGGTATATCGACATCTTCCACGTCCATGGTATCTGACTGTTGTCCCATGTATTGGGGCTTCTCGATCTGGTCCTCTTGGTATGCTGGGTCTCCAACGTTGAATGTATTTCTAGATTTAATCTTGCATACTGCCCACCAGTCAAATCGATCTCTACGACGCCTTGGGTAGCTTGTATAGTAGACTTGAACAGCCTGACTTGCTATCGCAAACGTGTCGGACCCTCTATACCTCCTGCGATGATTTATATCGACGAATCCAAATTGTTTATCGATTCTCCAACCGATATTTGGTCTCGTATCGAACCACTCACATTTGAACATCACAATATGCATATCATATGGGGCACTATATTGTAAATCTACAATCTCCCGAAGCACTCCATAATAGTCAAAGTCTGGCTCGTCGTCATAGATGGTGCCTCTTATGCAAACACCAGAATTCTTGGTATCGAAGCCGTCATTGAGAAATTCGGCATTTATAGCATGCTGAGTTGACTTAAACTTGAAGCCATTAACGACATAGCCTGACAAAGTCTTTGCATGCTTCTTCGGTCCCAATGCCAAATAACGAATGCTCTCATTTATGAGTGTTGTTTCAGGCAATAAAACCTGTAAACATGTATTGATAATTTAAATATTTTAGCTGCATATATTTTAATGGTAGCCGCATAACATATTATCTCAGTTACTTACGTATTTACGAAACCAGGACGGAAAGGTACAATCAACCTCTCTTTGAAGTCCCTCATCTGTAATATATGGTGTCCTCATTTTGACTTCACCTCTAAATACACTGTTAGAGAGAATAAAAATAAATGTAGTCACTTAATTCACCAAATTAGAGATTATAACGAGGCGTAGTCACTTACTTCTCCAAATCTCTCACTTCTTGTATGTCACAATTTAACAAGACATATCGGTGAGCGGTATCATACTCATCGTCGGTCAACCACCGTTTCTTACTAGCCCCAATAGGCTTACCCCTTAAATTGAATATACCTCCATCCTCAACGTCTTCTTCATTCCTTTGAGGTCTATTTCGATTTGTCTCGACATGAGTATCGAAATAAATGGAGCAGAAATTTGACACCTCATCGATAAGATATGATTCGCATATCGAAGCCTCTATATGAGCCTTGTTGCCAACTTTCTTCTTTAGATGGTGTAGGTACCTAAAGAGACAAATTATCTTGAGAATTAACAATGAATTGTAAAATCCACTTAAATTTCACTTAAATTATATCGATTTTTATTTACCTTTCAAAGGGGTACATCCATCGATAATGAACAGATGCACCGACACGGGCTTCGTATGCTAGATGAATCGGTAGATGCTCCATGCTGTCGAAAAAGCCCGGTGGAAATATTTTCTCTAACTTGCAGATTGTTAAGACAATCTTCTCCTCAAGTTGTACCATATGTTGCACCGTCAGCTTAGTTGAACAGATATCCCTGAAGAATGTAGACAGCTCGGCCAACGGAACCCATACAGCAGAAGGCAACAACTCTCTCAAAGCAATGGGCAGTAATCTTTCCATAAACACGTGGCAGTCGTGACTCTTCATTCCCGTTAGCTTGCGTTCATTGAGATCAACGCATCTAGACAAATTCGAAACATAGCCGTCGGGAAATCTTAAATTAGATATCCACTTGCAGATTATTAATCTATCTTCCTTGCTCAATGTGTATGGCGCTATAGGCTTACTTAATTGTCCACCAGCACCCCTTTGTATCAAGTTCAGATGAGGACGCTTGCATATCTCGGCTATGTCTTGTCTTGCTTTTGGATTGTCCTTCGTCTTTCCTTTAATATCCATGACGATATTGAAGACATTATCGAACACGTTCTTTTCGATATGCATGACATCAAGATTATGCCTTATAAGATTATCTTTCCAATAAGGCAAGTCCCAGAAGATACTCCGTTTGATCCAGTTATGGCTTTGTCCGAACCCCTCGACACGATGGTTCGATGGATCTTCCATTGCGGTGGGCAATTCCTTTACAGCTTCCCAAATATCGTATCCCGAAAATCTGGCAGGAGGTTGAGAAAATTCTTGTTTTCCATATCTGAACGCGTCCTTATTCTTTCTCCAAGGATGGGTCACGGGCAGAAATTGACGGTGACAGTCAAAGAAAGAAGTTTTTCCTCCATGCCTAAGACGGAACGCCTTACTATTTTCCATGCATATCGGACAAGACATGTTGCCGTGCGTACTCCATCCCGACAGCATACCGTATGCTGGAAAATCATTGATTGTCCACATGAGTGAAGCTCTCATCTGAAAGTTCTGTTTCCTAGAAATATCATAGGTCGTGACGCCGATCTCCCACAGCTGTTTCAGCTCATCCACCAACGGCTGTAAATATATATCGATGTTCTTCGTCGGATTTTTAGGACCGGGTATGATAGCTGTCAGAAACATATAAGGAGTCTTCATACACATCCATGGTGGCAGATTGTAAGGGGTAAGAATGACCGGCCAGCATGAGTACTGAGATCCCGACTGTCCGAAAGGGGCGAAGCCATCAGCACATAGCGCCAGGCGTACATTTCTAGGCTCTGTAGCAAAATCTGGATGACACAAATCAAAATGTTTCCACGTCTCTCCATCCGAAGGATGTGACAATTCTCTTTCGTCCTTTATGCGTTCTTCGCTGTGCCACGTCATGTGTTCTGCTGTATTTAGAGACATATACATCCTCTGCAAGCGCTTCGTGATCGACAAGTAATGCATATACTTGTAAGGACGTCGTTTTCTAGTCGACTTTCCTTTTCCCTGTACTGGCTTGTAACGATCCGTATTACAGAAGCTGCAACTTTCTGATACGCAATTCTCTTTGTAGTACAACATGCATCCGTTGCGACAACAATCTATCTTCTCGTACCCCAGTCCCAGTTGTCGGACCATCATCTTTGACTTGTAGAAGTTTTTTGGTAGCTCTTTTGATTCCTTCGGTAACACCTCCTTGATTACTTCTGTGATCCGATTATAGCAAGCTTGTGGCAAGTTAAAATTAGACTTTATGTTCAACAACCGCATCGTCACTGACAGTGCGGAATGAGTCTCACAACCAGGATATAGAGAAGTATCTGCGTCCTGAAACATGTCATAGAACTCCTTCGCCTCGGGATTAGGATCCTCCGGATCAAAATTAGGCCCTGCCGCATCATACACCATATCTCGTGCAAGGTTCTACAGATCTCTATAATCAACAGAGCATCCGTGGTCTTCGATGACATCCGTTGCAGCATTATCATCAAAAGCATAAGTAGCAGCTTCCGCAGCCTGTCTTTCCGAATATAGTTCACCTTGCGATGACCACAGGCCGTAATTACGTACGAAACCCTTACGGGTCAAATGATCTCTCACAGTCACCACTTCTTCGTAACGTCTATTGTGACATTTAACACATGGACACTTAATTTTGTTACCGTCCATGTACTGAGCTTTGCTCATTGCATAATTAAGAAATACTTCCACGCCTGCCTGAAAATCGTCACTCACACCAATTCTACTCTCGTGTTGCCGTTTGTACATCCATGTACGATCAACAAAATAACGACTCATCCTCAATTTGGATATGAAAATCTGTATCGTAAGACAAACTAAACATAAGAATAGCCCGATACCGATACTCATAAATTTGGATTAGGGTTAGGATGTTAGATATAAGTGAACTAGGTGATGTAGAGTACAATATAGGGAACTGTGAATGGACTGAAAGTTGCACATGAGAAGGTTCAATGAAGGGCCCATAAATGGGTTCACATGATAAGTTAGTAAGAATCCACATCACTATACATACTCCCCCGTCTCAGGAGTGTGTCTGGCTCCTATTTAGAACAGCACAGGTCACAACATGTCCAGAATAGCAAAACAGAGCTCTACAATGTATATCGGTATCGGACTATTCCTACGAGTATTGGTATCGACGATATCAATACTCGTGTGAATAGGAGATTGCAATATAAGTCTAAGCTATCTAGCTAACATGTATACTTGCATTTACATTGTATCATAACTTGTATCTAGTTACCTTGCTAATCATGTATATACTCTTAACATATATGTGAAGACACTATACTAACATGTATTTAAATCAAGGTTCAAAGTATCGGTATCGGAATCGGTATCGGACTATATATTCCTACGAGTATTGGCATCGGCGATATCAATACTCGTGTGAATAGGAGATTGCAATATAAGTCTAAGCTATCTAGCTAACATGTATACTTGCATTTACATTGTATCATAACTTGTATCTAGTTACCTTGCAATATAAGTCTAAGCAATCTAGTATTGGTATCGGCGATATCGGTAGTATCGGCGGTATCGGATCGAAGTATCGGATTTTTTTGGTATTGGAAAACAAATAATTATTAAGTTATTCTCAACAAGACCAACCTCACATTGAAGAATGACAAAATCTACTTACTACAAATCCTTCATACTTGACATCATGTACACCATCTATTCAAACATGATGAAAGAATACCCAAATAAAGAACAAGATCATACCCATGATGGAAGAGATGACACATAAATAACTCATCATACTCAACAAATAACTACCCAGATCAAAGAAGTACAAGATAACCCATACCTATTCTGGAATATCTTACTAGAAGCACACTGTTGTACGGACACAAATACGACACGACATAATAGGGGGACACTGCGACGATTCGGCACCAATTTTGGGTGTCTTAATGTATTTTCGAGTAACCATATTGTATTCAATACATGTCGTGTCTTAACGTATTCTGGAGTGTCGGTGTCATGTCCAATAGGTGTCCCACAGGACCCCCGACCCCCCTGCCCTCTCCACCCCCCCACCCCCCGCCCCCCGACCCCCCTGCCCCCATTCCCGACCCCCCCCGACCCCCTGCCCCCATTCAACACCCCCCCGACCCCCTGCCCTCTCCACCCCCCATCCCCCGACCCCCCTGCCCCCATTCCCCACCCCCCCAACCCCCTGACCCTCATTCCCCACCCCCCCACCCCCTGCCCCCATTCCCCACACCCCCCGACCCCCTGACCCCATTCACCACCCCCCCGCCCTCTCCACCCCCCGCGAAGCCGACCCCCCCCACTCCCCCCCCGGCCCCAAAACCCAAAATTAGAGAAAGAGAGAGAGAGAGAGAGAGAGAGAGAGAGAGAGAGAGAGAGATACCTGGTAGAGAGAGAGAGAGAGAGCCGCGCGCGAGAGAGAGAGAGCCGCGAGAGAGAGAGAGAGTTTTGGGGGGAATAAAAAATTCTCCCCCGTCGGTTCAATTTAAGTTAGGGCACAGAAACTAGCGACGGAATAGCGACGGAATAAATTAGTCGCTAAACCGTCGCCAATTAAAAGGTTTTTTTCGACGGATATATCCGTCGCCAGTTAGTCGCTAAAGTTCCCGCCAATGTTTTAAAGATTTTGCCGCCAACATTTGCGACGAATAAGCGACGAAAAAGAATCCGTCGCTAACGTTCGTCGACTTAGCGACGGAAACCCGACAAATTTTTACATTTAAAATTGGAAAAAATTATGTTATGTTGTCTGTCGCTACTCCGTCGCTAAGATGTCGGAAATTGGTCGCTATTAGCGACGGAATCCGTCCGTCGCTAAACGTCCGTCGGTAAAGTGGGGTATTTTAGTAGTGAATGGAGACCAGCGTTCTTACGGTACTCATCTTCGCTACTGGGGCAAAAGTCTCATCATAGTCGATACCATATGTCTGGGTATAGCCTTTTGCAACCAGTCTCGCCTTGTATCGTTCAACTTTTCCTTCTGGTGTCTCCTTCACTGTGTAAACCCATTTGCATCCCACAGCTTTCTTTCCTTCAGGTAATGGCACCAGCTCCCATGTCTTATTTTTCTCTAGTGCCCCAAGTTCTTCCATCATTGCGGCTTTTCATCTTGGGTCCTTCTTTGCTTCCTGCCAATTCTTAGGTAAAGAAGTGGAGTCTAACGAAGTGAGGAATGTTTGATAAGTCGAAGAAATATTAGAATAAGATAGGTAGTTGGCGATATCATGTTCATAATCTTTATAACGAATAGGAGCCTTTCCCGCATTAATGCGAGAAGACCTCCTTAAGGGAGCAATGGGTGGTGGAGAAAGTATACCATCCGAATCGGAGAGACCCGCTTCCGAATCCGAGTGATCCGGTGCAGGAGTAACATCTTCAGGAGTCGGGTCAGGAGTAGACGAGGGACTTGGCACTATAGGCACAGGGCAAGGCACAGTACTGGACCTCTGCTGTCTTCTTCTGTAAACTTGGAGCTCATTTTCCTTTGTCTGCTTCTCCCTCTGCGTAATGTACGTATTGTCTTCGTCATCCTCCGTATCAGTATTATTGATGCTTTCTCCCCCTTTTTTCCAGTGTGTCACGACAGGACAAGGTACCGATCCGACAACTACGTTTGGGCGTACTACCTCCCCCTCACGTCTAACACCCGCTGTGTGAGACATGTTCCCAAATGCAGAACCTTCGTCCGAACCATAATAAGGTTCCAGCTCACGGAATGTAACGTCCATGCTTACAAACAGCCTCCGTTCAACCGGGCTCCAGCATACGTAACCCTTCTGTGTCCCGGTGTACCCAACAAAGACACACTTAACTGCTCGAGGATCCAGCTTACCAACGCCAGGCCTGTTATCGTGGACGAAGCATACGCAACCAAATACTTTCGGAGGAACGGTGTACGCAGTTGTTCCCGTGAGCATTTCCAAAGGCGTCTTTCAGTCCAGTAATTGAGAGGGCATCCTGTTGATGAGATAAGAGGCTGTCAAGACAGCCTGCCCCCACAAAAATTTAGGGACATTCATAGCCAGCATCATTGTCCGAGCTACCTCCAGCAGGTGCCTATTCTTTCGTTCGGCAACACCATTTTGAGCCGGTGTATATGCACAAGAGGTTTGATACAGTATACCATGAGAGGATAAATACGCAGCAAACCTCTTATGGGTATATTCCGTCCCATTATCCGACCGAAAACACTTAACACGAGCATTATACTGTGTCTTCACTACTAAAATATGATCTATTAGCGACGTAATTTAGCGACGACATAAAATTACGTCGCTATATATGGAATTCAGCGACTCCTTTATATAAACATCGCAAAACGTCGCTGAATAGCGACGTTCAGCGACAGGTATAAAATTACGTCGCTGAATAGCGACGTTACGTCGCTGGATTATTAAACTATGTCGCCAGTTTACGACGTTTAGCGACGTCCTCATATGACGTCGCTAATATTTTTACTTAGGGCACAGCGTTTCGTTTTTCCCACTCACTCGAAATTTCTAATTTTTCCCACTACTCCTTCCCCCCCTCCGGCGATTCCTTCGGCGACCCCTTTCCCCCCCCCCGGCGACTCCCTCCCCCCCCCCCCCGGCGACTCCCTCCCTCTCCGGCGACCCGTACCCCCCCGTCGAGCTCCTCCTCCTCGAGCTCAGGTAAACCCTAACCTAACTCCTCCTCCTCCTCCTCCTCTCCCACGGACACACACACACGGACACACACGCACACACACACAGAGACACACACACACACACGGACCACACGGACACACACACACACACACACACTGGACACACTGTGTCATGTTGTGGTGGACACGAGACACTATGTTGGACACGTACACATAGCCTAGATCCTTTACCAACCATTTATTTTCCATTTTAACATGTTTTTATATATCAATTTCTAAATACCCTATGTTGACTGATACCTTGTTAATTTATTGTATTTTCTAATTTTGAAAACCCAGTTTTGACAACCATTTTAACCTAGTTTAATGCTTTAATTTAGATGTTTAAAACCCTAGTGTAGTGTATCTATATGTGTGCTGACTGAGTTTCAAGTTTGCGGTGATTTGGTTAGAGTTTTGGTTCTCGATTTGGGTTTGAGGTGAATGGGTCTGAAATATGTTATAGGAGTATGTAATGTTGTGTGAAATGAACTGATTTCCTTTCTTTTCCTTTCCTATTTGACTGAACACAGTAAATCCCCTTACTATCCAGATTGGACTGACCTATAGTTCATATCACTCACTCACTCACTCTTGCCTAGGTACACACACGCATATAGCCTAATACAAGCATGTTAGCCTCCCTCATATACACGTATATGTGACTGTCACATGTAACAGTCAACACACTCACCCCCATTCACATGTGCATGTACACACACCACCCACTCTCTACTTCTCTCTCTCTATATATATATGTTTGATAGATGGTATTGTATACATATATACATAACTATATCATGTAACTCATATGTGATATAGGTATATAGCCTATGTTAGAGTGTCTAAATATATGAATGCATGAAAGTTGCCTTGTCTTGTAATATAGGCATATAGTATATACATGCCTATATATATATATATATATTATATGTATATATCTATATAGATATTACTTGTGTGTATGAGATAGCTTGAGTTGACTTTGGTCATTATTGGTACTTGAATTGATCGGAACAAAGACCCCCAATGTCGGTATCGGTCAATATTTGGTATCGGTCGGTATCGGATCGGAACATGCCAAACCGTATCGGTATCGGCCGTATCGGATCGGTATCGGCCGATACTTTAAAATTATATGAAATAGTAGTCATCCCCAAGGTTGACTATTTTTACTGAAAGTCAAAGTAGAGTAAACATCTGACCTAGATTGGACTAAGAGTTGACAAAGTCAACTATAGGTCAACCCTTGACCTAGTTTGACCTTGTTTGACTTTGTTTGACTTAGCTTGACCTTGTTTGACTTTGTTGTCTTCATGTTTGTTAAATGACACCCAGATACTAGTTTTAGTTGTTTAAATGACACCCAGATACTAGTTTTAGTTTCAGTTTGCTTTGGTAACTCACTATTGCTCATTACTTGGTACTAGTTTTAGTTGATTGTGTTTTTTTAAGACTAAACAAATGACACCCAGATATTACTTGTGTGTATGAGATGCTTGAGTTGACTCTGGTCATTATTGGTACTTGAATTATAGGTTAGGCTTGTATAGCCTTGAATGGTGTGTGCTAGCTAGTATTGGGATACCAATAGCGATAAGGTAAAGGGTACCTTGGTAGGTCATGACTAGAAATAGGATATTTGACTTAGATTTGACCTTGTTTGACCAAGGTTGACTATTTGACCTAGTTTGACCTTGTTTGACTTTGTTTGACTTAGCTTGACCTTGTTTGACTTAGTACAACCTAGTTTGACCTAGTTTGACCTTGTTTGATTTTGTTTGACTTTGTTTGACTTAGCTTGACCTTGTTTGACTTAGTACAACCTAGTTTGACCTAGATTGTATATCATTGTTATTAGTAACTGTCCGCTACTAATGTGTGTCCCATAATAAGACATAATATACGAATTTGTGCCTGTTGGATAATGTGTGTCCATCTTTGCAGAATTATTTCCAAATGGATATGAATTACTACTTGCGAAATCGTTCATGGATGTACAATCGTCGTCCTGATGATATGTGTGGTGTGCGGGATGAATACATAGCGGGAGTAGAGCAGTTCCTGCAGTTTGCTAAGGCGTTCCCTCAGTACATGGACGGCACCAAAATTAAGTGTCCGTGTGTTAAATGTCATAACGTGAAATATTATCCAGAAGTGGAAGTGACATATCATTTGTACTCGAGGGGTTTCACGCCTAATTACTATCAGTGGACCGCACACGGAGAACTTGTGTCTTTAGCATCAGAGCCGGAGCCTTATGTTGAGCCGTATATGCATGCGGGACCTAATTTTGTTTCAGATAATCATGCATACGACGACGGGTGCGTGAACATGGTTTTCGACGCTGCGGGGCCTAGTTTCGTTCATGATGCACCTGAGGAGGCACCGAACGTCGATGCTGCACAGTTCATGGAGTTGTTGGAGAATGCAAGGACTCCATTGTATCCTGGTTGTGAGGATCATTCACCGTTGGATGTAGTTACAAGACTGTTGAGCATTAAGTCAGATTTTAACATGTCGCAAGAATGCTACAACCGAGTGTTGGAGTTGATTATAGAGATCTTGCCGGCGGGTGCTAAGTTGCCTAAAGACTTCTACCGGTCTAAGAGGATGGTGAGATCGCTCTGGATGGGATACGAGAAAATCGATTCCTGTCGCAATGGGTGCATGCTGTACTACAAAGACGACAAGGACGCAGATGTGTACAGATTTTGTGGTGCTGATCGCTATAAGACAACTAGTACAGGAAGGTCTACCGGTGCAAGAAGACCGACCAATTCAATGCACTACTTGCCTTTAACGCCGCGGTTGCAAAGATTATTTATGGTGAAAGAGACGGCCGAAAATATGAGTTGGCACATGCGAGAACAGATTGAAGGAGTGTTGGATCACCCATCCGATGGAGAAGCGTGGAAGCACTTTGATCGAGTGTATCCAGATTTTGCTTCAGATCCGCGAAATGTCAGGTTGGGACTATCTTCTGACGGTTTTACTCCTTTTGGTCTTTCGGGATCCCAGTATTCGTGCTGGCCTGTGATTGTCACTCCGTATAACCTACCGCCTTGGATGTGCATGAAGACTCAGTACATGTTTCTAACCGTTATAATTCCTGATCCGAACAATCCCAAGAGGAACATTGACGTGTACTTACAGCCTTTGATAGATGAGTTGAATCAGTTATGGAAAGTAGGCGCTAACACGTACGATGTTTCCAGGAAGCAGAATTTTCAGATGAAGGCAACCCTTATGTGGACCATCAACGACTTTCCGGCCTATGAAATGTTATCTGGATGGAGCACTCATGGCCGTCTCTCATGTCCGTATTGCATGGACCGTAGTAAGGCTTTCCGCTTAAAACACGACGGAAAACCGTGCTTCTTTGATTGTCATCGACAATTTCTGCCAAAAGATCATCCGTTCAGAAGGAACAGGAATGCTTTCCGTGCCGGCGTTGTAGAGAAGGGTGATCCACCGCCAAGGTGGTACGGAGCCACGATATGGGAGGAGGTTAAAGATTTTCCAAGTGCTATAGAAGATCCTACAACTGGGTACAAGTGCGATAGATTTGGTAGAGTTCATAACTGGACAAAGAGGAGCATATTCTGGGATCTGCCATACTGGAGTACCAATCTGATCAGACATAATCTTGATGTCATGCATATTGAGAAGAATGTGTTTGATAACATAATTAATACTGTGATGGACGTAAAGGGAAAAATGAAAGACAATCCCAAGGCTAGGTTGGACTTAGAAGAAATATGCAAACGCCCTGCGTTGCATTTGATACAGCAGAATGGAAAACAGTTCCTGCCGAAGTCAATTTTCTCGCTGGACAAGGAGGATAAAGTGAGACTTTGTCGGTGGATCCAGGGCCTAAAATTTCCAGGCGGATATGTGTCAAATCTGAGAAGATGTGTCGATCCGAAGAAAACAAATTGACGGGTATGAAGAGCCACGATTGTCACGTATTCATGGAGAGGTTAATTCCGATTGCATTTCGGGAATTCTTACCGCAGGTAGTTTGGGATCCATTGACGGAGCTTAGCATATTCTTCAGGGATCTTTGTTCTAAGAAATTGCTCGTTGATCGTCTAGAAAAGCAAGAGAAGGACATTGCGATAACACTATGCAAGCTAGAGAGGGTATTTTCTCCAGGATTCTTCGACTCTATGGAGCATTTGCCGATTCATCTATCCTATGAGGCACGTATTGGTGGACCCGTCGAATATCGATGGATGTACCCGTTCGAGCGACATTTGAATCACCTAAAAAGAAAGGTGAAAAATAAGGCACGGGTCGAGGGTTCTATTTGTGAAGCCTATGTTCTCGAGGAGATTACAAACTTTTGTTCGATGTATTTCAAGCCTCATGTTGCAACTAATAGAACGAGAGCTTCCAGAAACGACAAGGGAGATCATGAAAGTAATGATACAATACTGAAGGTATTCAATGCTCCAGGAAGAAGAAGAAGAAGAAGAAAAAGAAGAAGAAGAAGAAGAAGAAGAAGAAGAAGTAGATGAGCTAAACGAACTAGATGAATTTTCAGAAGAGGATTAAATCTGTACGTTTGTTTTATCATCATATTTGACACTTTAGTGACACTTCTATCATATAAATCTGTGACACTTCAGTGACACTTTATTGACACTTTTATTGACACTTCAGTGACACTTTTTGACTATGATATTTTTTAAAAATCTGTGATGTCTATCATATAAATATGTTTTTTTGTTTTATTGTCATATGTTTTATTGTCAGGTATGACTAGACCATCTGGACGACGCGGAGGATTATATATTAGGCAGCCCCGTCAGCCTCGGGCTGGGGATGGAGAGGGCAGTTCCGTACCCTCATCCTCATCTCCGAGTACGCCAGTGTACCGTTCTGTTCCCGGTCCATTACCGGGACAGGGCAGTTCTAGCAGGTTGGCGACTCCTCCCTCGTCGTCCAGCCTTCCTGATCCCGCGTCCAGCATCCCTGATCCCCCGTCCAACATTCCTACTGTCGACGGGTCTATTGAGGGAGCCCACGTCGATCATATGGAGGACGGCGATCAGACTGATCCTGCCTAGGCAGGAGGTGAGAGCGACCCTCCATGCGCTCCCCCGGGCGAGACGCGTATGGAGATTTGGACGGACGGGCCTATGAAGTAAGTTAATTAATTATTATATATTTCTCAAATAATTATATGTACATATATATTCATGAAAAATTATTATTGTATAGATATCGGCCTTCTGCAGTACAGAGACAGCTGGGGACATTTGTGAGGCAGAACTATGGTGGGCCTTGGCTCAACTACTCAGATGCTCCCGCAGATAGGAAGGCCTTTTGGTTCGCCCACTTCAAGGTAAAAAATTTATTTATTTTTAAATTTTAATAATCATTTGTGTATATTATACAACTTTTGTATTTTACTTCTTGTAGAGGACCTATTTCTATCCACCACACCGGGCGGCGAGTATCGAGGGCCAATTTTCTGCCGTCATAGCCAAGCTCATCCGTGATGCGATCGACGACCAGAAGCGTCGTGATCGCTCCGGACAGCCGATCCAGGGTTGGATTACGCCAGAGCAGTGGACTGCGATGAAGGCTAGATTCAGCGAGCCCAAGTACCAGGAGCGGTCTGAGAAGGCCAAGGTGGCGCGGTCGAGCGCCAGTAAGTGGTGTGGTGGCTCTATTCCGATGACGGAGCATTTTCGTCGTCTGGTACGTTTCCTATGATGGACATTAATTTATATATAGTTCGATATAATGTTTAATACTAATAATAGATAATATATTTTAACAAGTAAAGAAGGGTGAGGACCCGAACATGGTGACCGTCTTCCTGGTCACCCATCGGAGGGCTGGGGACTTCATTGACGAGAGGGCGACGCAGGCATATGTACGTTCTATTCTTTATATTAACTGACTATAATTTAGAAAACAGAAAAATAGATATCAATATAGACTTTAGTAAATACTTACACGTTAGCAAACATGTTCTAGGTCGAGTTTGTTCGGCTACAGAAGGAGGCGGCTGATGCTGCTGCTGCTGCTAGTGCGCAAGCAGAGGGAGGGGCTGGTACTTCTTCCCAGCCGCCTGCAGAGCCATCGCCGGACGAGCTCTGGATGACCGCCGTTGGCGGTCTTCAGAAGGGTACGTACTACGGTACGAGATCCTACGGCGCGTATTTGGCTTCGGAGTCATCCCGGGCCCCCTCTGTCAGTACGCAGTCTCCGGCTACGCAGGCGTCGTCACGAGCTGAGGATGTTCGTACTACGGTACGAGATCCTACGGCGCGTATTTAGCAGCAGATTTCTGATGCGGTCGAGCGACGATCCGACCCTCCAATCGTCATCGGACGATTTAATGCGGTCGAGCGCAGTATACAGGACCTGATGAGTCTGCATCAGGCTGCAGCTGCCAACTTGCAGACGCTCACCGAGTCTACGCAGCGCACAGAGCGTAGACAGGTCGAGCTGGAGGGATCGCAGAGGAGCCTATCTGCCTCACTCGCTCAGTATACTGAGAAGGTGGTGAGTACCCTTGCTGCGCATGGTGAGCGACTGCGAGAGCTGGAGCAGGAACGTCCTCCGGGTCCATCGACGGCGCCGACTCCAGATACTGCACTGCCTCCGGCGCCGACTCCAGATACTGCACTGCCTCCGGCGCTGACTCCAGACATTGTACTGCCTCCTACTGCCCCTACGGTACAGCTCACCCAGGAGCAGTATGACTACATTCTATCCCAGTTGCGCGGCAGGGGTCCGTAGTGATTTTATTGGTTTTTTTATCACTTGTATGTATTGGCCCTATGGGCAAATTGTTTATTCATACACTGTTGTTTATACACTTGGTGGGAGACTTTTTATCATCTTTCATTTTTATTTGACTCTATTGGATGTTTGTGAGGATGTGTGTCTGTGATATTTACTTTGCACTGCCTCATATTTTTATTGTGATATTTACTTTGTGATATCTGCGACGGGATGACAAATATACCTACGCTGGGTTATAAGAGATGATCTGATATACAAAGGAGGTGCTGCCGAAATTTTAAAAAAATATATTGTGTATATTTGTTATGATGTGTGTCTGTGTTTACAGTGAATGTGAAATGCAGTGTTCGGAACCATCGACAGTTTCGATTACTGTTGTATGTTTTATCTTGGATAGAAATAACAACAGTTCAGGGTGCACTTCTGAGAGCTTCATTTTCACGTCCTTCACTTTCTCGGACGTCGTAAAGGTTCCCGAGAAGGTGAAAGACGTGAAGAGGAAACTCTGAGAAGTGCACCCTGAACTGTTGCTCTTTCTATCCAAGATAAAACATAGAACAGTAAGCGAAACTGTCGATGGTTCGAACACTGCACTTCACACACACTGTAAACACAGAAACACAGCATAACAAAAATATCAATTATATTTTTTAAAATTTTTTTTTAACATTAGCGACGTATAGCGACGTTCTGCGACGTACTGCGATGGAAAATAGACGTCGCTATACGTCGCTAACTAGCGACGTTACGTCGCTCGACGTCGCTAATATACGTCGCTAAGTTGCCCACGTGGCCACGTGGATGCCATGCCTCGTCATCATTTATAAACTTTTGAAGCGTCGCTAGTGGTCGCTTTACGTCACAATGTTGGCGACGTACTGATACGTCGCTCTCTGTCGCTCATTTGGCGATGTCTAGCGACAATGGACGCCGCGTCGCAAATAGCGACATTCGGCGACGAAAGTATCATCTGCGACTTGCCTATAAGCGACGTACGTTTTTCGTCGCTAAATACGTCGCAAATCATTTTTAGCAACGTATTTTCTGTATTTAGCGACGTCTCCTGACGTCGCTAATCTGGGTTATTTTAGTAGTGCTTTACCCGGTGATGGAGACTTTGAAATGCCTCAAAAACATCACTTTTATTCTTCAGCAGGTAGACCCACGTTACGCGGATAGAGCAGTCAATAAAAGTAACAAACCATCTATAACCGTTAACACCGTTTGTAGGACAAGGGCCCCACACATCGGAATGAATCATATCAAAAGCAGCAGAACATCGATGTCCAGAACTCACATAGGAGCTTCTGGTATGTTTCCCCAACTCACAAGCATCACAAACTAACAACTCTTTATTTGCTTTTTGATATAAGGACGGATACAATCGACTAATAATGGAAAAAGAAGAATGTCCTACACGCTGATGGTGGAGGAGCAGCTCGGCTTCGACACTTCGACTTCGGACTTCCGGTTGTGCGTCTGCAACCAAAGATACCAGTGCTCTATCCAGACCGTTCCTGTCCAAGTACCATAGACCCTTATGCCATGTGCCAGTGCCTAGTCGTCTCCCCGTTCCCTTCTCCTGAAAAGTTACCTTAGGAATATCAAAGGAAACAATACAGTTTAGATCAAGGATAATGGCGCTAATGGATATAAGATTGACATGAAATGAAGGAGCATGTAAGACATTAGATAGAGTGATGGAAGGAGTGCAATCAACAGTGCCTTTACCCGTAACAGGCCTGGAGGTACCATCATCAGTCTGAATGCTTTCTGGCGGCGTTAGAGTAGAGTATTCCCGGAACTCACCTCGGGACCCCGTGACATGGCAAGATGTCCCAGAGTCCATAATCCAAGCTGGCTGAGAGACAGATGTAAGAGCACGCGGAGGTATACCGGCACTGGTTTGGGAGAAGTAAGTGCAGTAATCTCCTGTAGTGGACGGCGCCCCAGGAATGACTTGTCGTTCACCAGAACCAAGCTTTGAGCCGCGCATCTTCTCGGGAACTTCTCTCTCAAATGGAGTGATGTCCGCCAGCTGATTGTCCCCACCTTCATCCGCCAGATGTGCCTTGTTGCCTCCAGAGTAAGTGCCCCTTCCACCACTGTAGCTGTCTCGACCACCTCGTCGTCCACCGCGGCCACGGCCCCGACCATTCGAGGGAGTCCGTGTCGGTTTTGGGCAAAAGCGGATGTAATGCCCTGTGTCACCACAGTTGTGGCAAACGTCTCCCGTAGAAGGAGGCTGTGTGAAAGTGGCAAGAGCAGATGTGTCAACTCCGGCCTGCTCCCCCTGGAAGATACCCTTGGTAGGCATCAGCTTCAACCGTGCTTCTTCTTGTGCCATGGCAGCTATGGCATCTTCTAATGTCGGCAACTGCGGTTGTGCGAGAAGTACATTCCTCCGTTGCTCAAATGCAGGGTTGATCCCCTTCAAAAACTTCATCATCCGTTGCCGCGAGATATAATCCAGAAATTTCTGGAAATATTTTGCAAAAGTCGGTTCAACCTGAGCATCCTCCATGCCAAGAGGATCATAATGGTCAAGATCAGACCAGTACTTCTACAACAAGGCAGCGTACTCAGAGATGGTACGATCGTCTTGGATTACCCGATCGAGCTCATCCTGCAGTTGGAAGACTCGCATGGGGTTACCCAAACCGGAGTACATGTCTTTCAATGTTCTCCAGATATCAACAGCTCCCTCCATTGCTTCAACGTTACCCGACACTTGGTCGGTCAAAGAGGCTGTCAACCAACCAGCCACGACATTGTTGACAATGTCCCATACAGCAAACTCCTTCGAGGAGTGATCGACAGGGGTCTTGGTGTGGCCATCTACATAACCAACCAAGCCACGTCCCTTCAGCGTCCGCATCGCCTGCCGCGACCATTTCAAGTAGTTGGTCGTGCCTTCCAACTTCGTCTCCAGCTTGTCCAACTTTTCCATTTTGTACGGTGACGGATCCATATCAGTATGGGTCACGCGTGGAGTTGCCTCCGGTAATCTCTTGGTCAGGAGATCCTCGACCAGGGCCTTCATTTCTTTTGTTGTCAACTTTCCATAGATGGAATCAATGACTTCTTCAACTGCAACCAGTGAGGTGTTGTTGTTTCCTGAGTCGTCTTCTTGTTAGTCGTCTTCGTCTTAGTCAGCTATCGGGGAAAAACAACAAAACGAGATCCCTCACTGATATGTCGTAGTTTATACGACCAACTAGAACCGCGTCATGATAACGCGTTCGGACGGCTCAAGGATAACCAACGTAGTTGTGCCTCCTTGCATGAGACAAACCAGAGGTATACCAGCCGTGCAGAAACGATTGTAAAGACAACGTTTCTGAGATACGAAAATCTAAAGAGATTTCGTATTCGTAGTAGAGCTTCTAAAAAGAAGGTACTGATTCTCGAAGGCAACAATCAGAAATCTTCTAAAGAAAATCTGAGTTTAGATATCTTCTAAAGAGAAGGAACTCTGATTCTCGAGGCAACTACAGAGATCTTCTAAAGAGAAGGAAATCTGTTTTTTTTTTTTTTTTGGTTTTTTTTTTTTTTCAGAACAGCGAAAAATCCTAAAAAGGGCTGCTGGAGCAGCAGTAAAGGGAGGGGGGCGGCGCTGGAGGGTTAGGGAGGGGGGCGGCGCTGGAGGGGGGGGGGGGGGGGGCGGCGCTGGAGGGTTAGGGAGGGGGGCGGCGCTCGAAGGGGGGGGGGGGGCGGCACTGGAGGGGGGCTAGGGTTTGGCGGCTAGGGTTTAGAGTATGGCAGCGGCGTGGAGGAGGGTGGCGGCTGTGGAGGTGGGTAGGGAGGGCGGCTAGGGTTTGGAGGAGAGGATGGAGAACTCGGCTCTGATACCAAGTTGAAATGAGTCTAATATCTCAGATAATATTATTGAGGGCTGCTGCCTACTACTTATAGAGGGTCCAACCCCTCTTCATATTACATCTAACCGATGTGGGACTAAAGTCCCTTATTTACTCTCAACAATGATAACAGTGCTGAGGAAGATTCTGTTATTTTATATGGCATAGTTCCATAGCATATAGAAATTCTAGGTTGGAAAAGGAAAATCTGCAACAGAGAGTTTATGTTTGCAGTTTAAACATGTGGGTTGCTAAGCATGAGAAATACCCACAACATGTTACTTACAGAGCATGAACAAAAGAACATTCATGTTAACCGACTTTTCGCATTAGACTTCTTGATTTAGAACGGTTCGCGCTATGACACCATTTAAGATATAATTAGATGATGATGATGATATTTGTCAAAGGCTGTCATTTATGTGACTTTGTCACTTGAGAAACTTTATAACATTGAGATAATGCAAACATCTAAAGAAGGGGTGTACCTAACACTCGTAGTAACGATTTTAAACAACTACTAATACAAGAATCGAAGGTGAAGGATAATGTCATCAAAGAACTTCCAAATTCCACCAATAAACTCCTACTAATAATTTCTCAATAAGTATGTTGTACTTACTTATTATATAGAGACTTGAAAATCAATCATCATATCGGGCATACATTGGGCCAATGATTTCAGAACTAAGAAAAGCTTTGGATAACCAGTAGCATGGAACAGTGCATATCCTTCCTAGAAATATTGGAACTCTGAAGTTCATAATCGACATCTGTTAGTCCATGTTAACTTTAGGCGGAAAGCAGATTTTGCATGTCATTTACAATTATACAGGTAAAAATGAAGCTTATCTATCACTTTTTGAAGTAAATTCGCAAAGAGTACAAGAAATTCATTAACATAGTTCCCTTAGTACACCATGTTGTACTAATTCTAAACGAATGATTTGGAGAGATCTTATATTATTCTAAATTTCAGTTGCTTGGATAAATATGATTCATTTGGGGTAGGATGCACTCTAATTTACCCTTATATTTAGGCTTTAATAAAAAAAAAAATATGATGTCAAGTTTTTATAACTTTTGTCTTTTCTTGATCTATCCTATAAGCTAATAAGCCCTTATGTATAAATAGCCCTAAGTTATGTACTATCTTTTTTTTTTTTTAGATGACCGGCATAGCGCACTGGACTTTGTGCACACTGCGTTGCATGCCATTTGGGCCTACTATCCCAATTTTCACACACACACACCCACCCACACTTTCCCCGCGGTTCGATCCCATAACCGCCCGCCTAGCCAAGGAGGTTATACCTCTTCTGGCTTACAGCCAAGGAGGTTATACCTCTTCTCGCTCACCACAAGAGAGAGTTGGTAGTGACTAATAAGGCAGTCTTTGTAGCTAAAGGACTTTAAATAGTGTATATAGTAACTAATAAGGCAGTCTTTGTAGCTTCATGTGGAAGGCAGGAGAGAATGTTTTACTCATTTCTCATGGTCAACAGTGTCACATGTTATTGTTTTACTATATCAATTAAGCTGTTCTACACTTAAATCACTACTATAAATCATCAGAAATTATCCATTCCTGTAGGAACAAAATTTGATTTATTCCATTTCTAGTTGGGGGCATAACAAGTGAGGATTTCATTTACCTATATATGCATAATATCATGATTGTGTATCATATCTTATGCTCCATACCAGTTACCATTCTGATGGGAGAAGGCTTGTATGATGATGATAACGCATAATATCATTAAAAGCTCGAGTCTATGTGCACAGTATATGTCTCAATTTTGCCATCAAATATGGTGTCAAACATACTTAATGAGATCTTTGCTCTTTGAAGAGGTCAAAGGGATTATATTCAGTAAATGGGTGTTTATACAAAATAGGACATTCCTCACTTGAGTCGACCTTTTTAGAGAAGACAAGCGAACCTACCGAAGAAAGGGACTCATGTTGGTTAATTGTGTTCAACAAAAAAAAAACTGTGATCAAGTATTAAAACTTGGTAGAGGTATTTCTGATACATTACAATACCACCACCACAACAAAACCTTTTATCGCAAATTTATAGTGTTGGCTATTTTAGATCCAAGTATCGGGATCGGCAGTATCGATAGTATTGCCGGTTTTAGATCCAAGAATCGAATTTTTTTGTATCGGAAAACAAATAATTATTAATAAATTATTACAATTATATATATATATATATATATATATATATATATATATATATATATATATGCACAATTTTAAGTATTTCCTTCCTATGTTGTTTCTTAGCAATTTTGGAATTAAATGAAATAGTAGTCACTCTTGTCGATTGGTTTACTTGCAATAGATAAGTTTTCTTTTATATGCTTTTACAACTTTATTGTGCTTTTACATCTTGTTAATTGGTCTTTTTTGTTCAATTTTCTTTGCTGAATTGACCGAAAGAGAGACCTCCGATGTCGGTATCGAATCAGGGCATGTCAAATCGCATCGGCATCGGCCGTATCGAATTGGTATCGGCCGATACCGGAAACTATGCGTAGAATTACCGTAAGACGTTCTATGTTGCACGGATACGAACATGACACGACCCGAAATATGATTTTTGTATGTTCTAGTATATTTTGGGTATGTGTATAGCGCATGCATCACGGGGAGACACGAACATTGCACCTATTTTTGTAGTGTCCGTGCTTCCTAGTAGACAGTAGATAACAGCCCAAACTTCTAACTCATGGATCATCATTGTTAAAAAAAATTTTAAGATGCCGGTCTTCTCGCTTCAAGCACTATAATTACCAAACATTCTGATGCTGTCAAACAAAATGCTTTATGATCCTTTCTTCTCTTGTTGCAGGTGAAGTCCTCGTCTGCCTGGTATCACGTTGAAGAGGATTTTGAGCATTCAAGCTATGGATTTTGGTTACGAGAGTGAAGACACGGTGACAACCTTGAAGAAGGTTGTGTTTTATTTAGATAATGCATCTCCGAGTAATGCTATATGTACCTCCAAAAATTCTATTCCTCCATGTCCCTCCGTCACATGGCACTTCCTTATTGACCCAAGCGAGCGAATAGAAGAAAGACACGTGACGGAAGGACATGTAGGGATGTGATTTTGGAGGTACTTTAAAGCATTTTCCTAATGTTAATATCTCCCACTATAATGCGGCTTGGAAACGGCTCCAAAGTGGCCGTCTAAGCCGTATGTATGTCATCAATCATTTAATTTTAAAAAATTACGAAAGATAAAAGTTTTAAATTAACTTCCTTACTTATAGCCGAACCATTTCCTTCTTTTTTTTCCACAAAATCCAATACCTAGTCATTAGGAAGTTCGACAACAAAATACTCCATAAGATAAAGAAACTAATTTTTTTTGTTTTCTTCTCTACCATCCATGCGACATGTATTATTCCCATTCTTTTTTCTTCCTCCTCATCTTAGTCATCCTCACCATTGTGTTGGTGTAGCCTCAAATCTCTTGCATATATTGACTTTACATGTAAGTTGACATTTTTAATTCAATCATCATCTTATAATTGATATATAAATTATATTTTCCTCTAAATTCTCTCATGCTATCATCTTCTTTATCTTTGCACTTAAAAAATTAGTTATTGTGCAGTAGATAATAATAATAATTAAATATATACATAAAAATATGAATCATACATCAAATTTTGTAACTTGGAACATTATAGAAAGATTTCAATCCAATTTCATGCATTCCAATTTCATAACTTGGAACAGTATATGTAAAAAAAAATTTACTTTTAATCCGTCTCTCTTCTATGTATAATTTTTAATTAAAATACATTCAATATTTAAACTATATTTAAACTGACTATATATTACTATCCAAACATATATTTAAAGTTCTACAAGAAATAAATTTTAGTTAAAATATATTTAATAATTAAATACTATTTAAACTAACCATATGATATTATCTAAATATATGTCTAAAATTTTAATAATTATTTTAACAATGTTTTTACGTACGTGTATTGCACATGCACGTTACTACTAGTGATGTTAATGGCTCTCAATCAAAGTGACGGTTACTACATGTTGATGTCGGTAGGCTGTGATGTCTGTGTGTTTGGTACTTGGTAATGTCCGTGTTTGTTGGTATGAAGAAGCTTCATAACTGAGGGCTTCGAAAACAGAATAGTTCGTGTCGTGTCGTGTCGTGTCGTGTTGTGTTTTGTTTTGTTAAGGGCTGTTTAGTTGCTTGCTTTCGACCAGAAAATGGAACATTCATTGAAATGAGGCTTTGAAGGCCATCCATAGAAAAGTGGCTCTGTAAGTTCATTTTAGGCCACGTTGGTTACCAGTAGCCTCGTGAAAGAAAAGTTTCCTTTCCACTGTTCGGAAACAAAAAAAAGCTGGAAAATAAAATGATTCCCAAAATCTCGTTTGGTTCGCGAAATCATGAGTTTAGAAAAAAAAAAAAAAGTATTTACTTTTCTATGTTTGGGTGTCAAAAGAATTGAGGAGGAAAGAAAAACTTAGAAAAATGATTCTTAATGAAAGAATAATAAAAAATGATTCACTCCATCCGAGGAATGAATCACTCTTTCCAAATTTCTTTCATTTTCAAACATTGGAAAGCAAAATCAATGTGAATTGTAATTTTTCAAAGAAAAGAAAATGTCAAAGAATTGATTTCCTTTCCATTCCTTTCCGCGAACAAAACGAGGCCCAAGGGTTAGGAAAATAGAGAAAAAAATAGTTCCTCCCACCCATCTAAGTAATTACTTTCCCTCCCATTTTTCTGCATTTATTATAATATTTTTTGACTAAAATATTTATACTCAAAATATATTTATCATTTGTATCCACAATACATTTTAGAATTCTGTGTCAACCTTGCTTAACTTTTCTCATTTGCGAGAGGGTTTTATTAAAATTTTACTTGATTTTGTTTCTTTTTCTTTACAAACGCCAAACACTGCAATAGAAAGTAAAAAATATATTTCGATGATGTCTTAATGTTTGGTAACTTCCAAATTTTGGTAAGCATCCAAAGTGATGGGTAGTTGAATTTGGATTGCATATTATGGATGCTTCAGTTTATTTATTTGAAAGCAGTCCTAGAAAATAGCTGCGGAAAATGTTTGCTAACATTGGATTTTTATTTCATTTTATTTTATTTTATTTTGAAAAGAACGTTCAAATATGAAACAGTTTTAAAAGCTAGTGGGAGGTGCTGCCAAAAAAAAAGCTGTTTTTCATGCTATTTTCTGAAAGGAAATTATAATTTCAGATCAGCCTGAAACCCAATTAAAAGTGGTGAGTTGTAAGCTTTGGAAGTCTGGTTTCATTTAAATCATGGTGGAACTGTGATTGTTTATGATTCGTTCTGCTTATTTATTTATTTGAAGGCAATAAAAATACGTTTTTTAATTTTTATTTAGTTATTTGGAAAAATCATTCAAATTTCAATATGTTTGAAAGTCACTGAGAGAGTGTCGTCAAAAGTTGTTTTTGATATGACTTTCTGAAAAATAACAATAATTTCAGACCAAACTCGAAATCTAATTAAAAGTTGGAAAAATGCTAAGTTTACTACCAAATTCTTACAACCTTTTTACAACTTCACTCACCAACTCCTTACACGTGGGTCCCACAGGATCCCACCACCCCTCACACACCCCCTGCTACATGGGCTCCACCCGACCCCACCACTTACTCCTCTCCTCCAATCAAAATCCGACACGTGACGGAAGTAAAGGGGTTGTAAGAAGGGAAAATTTATGAAATGCCCAAAAATTTAAAAAGTTTTATGAAAAGCCCACCCCAAAATAAACTTTCATCGCGTGCCCAGCATTAACTTAAAAATTAAAAAAAGGGCACGGCATGACCCTTTTGCCCTTCTAATTTATTAAGAATATCAACAAACCCAGCAAGTTTTATGAAAAACGGTTCGATTCCAGACTCTTCAAAAAAGTGTCTCTATCGCTCCCTCCTCTTCCATACTCTGTTCTGTTGCGATTTTAGGTCATCTCCTCCAAAAATCTTAGAAATTTCTTACAAGAAATCGCCAGCGAATCTCCATCACAATGTCGCAATCATCAGCAATGGAAGTAGACCAAGTTAGAGAAGAAGGAGAAGAAGTAGTTGGAAAACAACAGAAAGGAGGGAAGAAAGTTAAGAAGGTTGCTCGTAGACGAAATGCTCCAAAAGAAAAAGAAGTGCAAGAAGCAGTAGAAGAACAAGAACACGGAGAACAACAAGAACAAGATCAAGAACAACAAGAAGCAGTAGCAGGGGGAGAAGAAGAAGATCACGAAGAAGGGAAGAAAAAAGGTAAAACTTTGAGTCTTGTTCATTCTCCGTTTATATTGACGCGGCAAATGAAAATGATCATTCTCCGTCTATAAAATACACGGAGGATGTCCTTTCTGTGTCATTTGAACTAGAACTGGCCATTCTCCGTCTATTTTGAGACGGAGAATGGCATTCTCCGTGTTTAAACACACGGAGAATGTTCATTTCTGTGTTTTTGACCTAAAGAACGAGCATTCTCCGCCTAATATGAGACGGAGAATGACATTCTCCGTCTGTAAAATAGACGGAGAATGAACTTTCTTCTTGCATTAACCTAGAGAAATGAACATTCTCCGTCTCACTGACACGGAGAATGCCATTCTCCGTCTATTTTATAACGGAGAATGACGTTCTCTGTCTATTTTGACGCGGAGAATGGCATTCTCCTTGTAATTTGACCTAGAGAATGAGCATTCTCCGCCTTATTGAGACGGAGAATGTCATTCTCTGGGTCAAAATAAAGGGAGAATGCCATTTCCCGTGTTAAAATAAAACGGAGAATGACATTCTCCGTCTATTTTGAGACGGAGAATGGCATTCTCTCTTTATTTTGATCTAAAGAACGAGCATTCTCCGCCTAATATGAGACGGAGAATGGCATTCTCCGTATTAAAACACGCGGAGAATGGCATTCTCCTTGTAATTTGACCTAGAGAATGAGCATTCTCCGCCTTATTGAGACGGAGAATGTCATTCTCTGGTTCAAAATAAAGGGAGAATGCCATTCCCCGTGTTAAAACAAAACGGAGAATGACATTCTCCGTCTATTTTGAGACGGAGAATGGCATTCTCCGTCTATTTTAAAACGGAGAATGGCATTCTCCCTTTATTTTGATCTAAAGAATGAGCATTCTTCGCCTAATATGAGACGGAGAATGGCATTCTCCGCCTTACTTAGACGGAGAATGCTCATTCTCCGGGACAAAATAAAGGGAGAATGTCATTCTCCATGTATTTTGACCTAGAGAATGAGCATTCTCCGTCTTACTGACGCAGAGAATGAGCATTCTCCGTCTTGCTAACGCGGAGAATGGCATTCTCCGTATTAAAACACGCGGAGAATGACATTCTCCTTGTAATTTGACCTAGAGAATGAGCATTCTCCGCCTTATTGAGACGGAGAATGTCATTCTCTGGGTCAAAATAAAGGGAGAATGCCATTCCCCGTGTTAAAACAAAACGGAGAATGACATTCTCCGTCTATTTTGAGACGGAGAATGGCATTCTCCGTCTGTTTTAAAACGGAGAATGGCATTCTCCCTTTATTTTGATCTAAAGAACGAGCATTCTCCGCCTAATATGAGACGGAGAATGGCATTCTCCGCCTTACTTAGACGGAGAATGCTCATTCTCCGGGACAAAATAAAGGGAGAATGTCATTCTCCTTGTATTTTGACCTAGAGAATGAGCATTCTCCGTCTTTCTAAAGCGGAGAATGAGCATTCTCCGTCTTGCTAACGCGGAGAATGGCATTCTCCGTTTTAAAACACGCGGAGAATGCCATTCCCCGTGTTAATACAAAACGGAGAATGCCATTCTCCGTGTCAAAATAGACGGAGAATGATATTCTCCGTCTATTTTGACACGGAGAATGGCATTCTCCGTTTGAATACAAAATGGAGAATGCTCATTCTCCGTCTATTTTGACACGGAGAATGACATTCTCCGTCTAATATTAGACGGAGAATGGCTTTCTCTTTATTATAATAAAGAAGAATGTTGACGTAAACCTAATTGTTGTTATTTTTAGGGAAAAAAAACTGTCAGGAACAGAGACGAAAGACTTTTTCGTGCAACATTCACCCCAGTACTCTCTCTCATGGATGAGGTGAAGGAAAAGTTTCGCCATTTGCCTGAAGCAGTTGTCGAAAGCTTGAAGAATGTAGGATTCTACAACTTCGTAGATGTATTCTACAGAACTAAGGTGAAAAAATCAGAACTGTCTAAAGTCACCCAAGGTCTGGAGAAGTTGATGGGGACTTATTTGGAAGAAGATAGAATTGGATATTTCCAATTGAGCAGCAGTGTCAAAGTAGCACCAACTGCTGATGAGATGGCAACCATTTTCGGTCTGCCAATGAATGATGACACTGAAGTTGATGAGAAGTATTTGAAGATCATCACTGAGAAGCAGAAGACCCCCCCACCAGCAGACTCATTCAGCATGTGTACAAAATACTTCACAAGATTGCTGAAAAATTCCAAGGGCAAAAATGCTGAAGTCTCAAACGCAGAAGTTAGGAAAAGGATATTAGAGCTGCTGGGGGGCGAAAATGCAAGTCCCGATGAGGTGGCCAAGTTAATAGTATTCAACTTGTGCCAAACAGCATTCTTCACCAGAATGGGGGGGTCGAACTTGCCATACAAGTTCTTCGCTCTGGTGGAGAGCACAGATGTTATAAAAAGCATCTGTTGGCCTCGGATTATACTGGGGTACGTCATGGACAGCATAAAGAGGGCTGTCACAAAATCTGAAGATGGTGATGTTGATATATCGTACAAGAAGATTGAAGGTTGTACGATATACTTCTTGTATTGGTTTGCAGAGCACAGTCGACTGGTAGAAAGGAAGTGCAAACCAACAGTCGCATCTCCGAGATTCTGCACATGGAATGGGAATAAAATCTCGATATTCCTAAAAAATGAATATCAAGGTGCTAAAATAGATTCGGATTTGATATTCAATGATCTTGTTGCATTGAATGTTGATGAACTTGAAGAAGTCCCAGCAGAGCAGCAATATATAGAAGGTGGAGATAATTCTGTTGATGAAGAAGAACCACAAGCTGAAGCTCAAGCACCAGCACCCTCTACAGCTGACAATGTAGACATGTTGCGTGTCTTGCAGGAGAAATCTCAGCTTATCGCTGAGAATGAGCAACTCCAGGAAAGAGCCCAGCAACTAGCGGCAGATGTAGCCCAACAACGTGCTGTGGGGCTCGTTGCTGATGGCTTGGAGAAGGAGTTAGACTCTTTAAGGAATGAGAAATCGCTCCTTATTGATGATAATAAGAAACTCCTTAAGCAAGTTGAAGAACTGGAGGCACAGGGGTCGGAACTAGACTCCCTGAGAAAGCAGAAGTCTGAGCTTACTGCTGATAATGAGAAGCTTCGTCAACATGTTGAGGAGCTACTTCTAAAAGGTAAGATTTTATATTTTTTGTCTATTTTAATCTGTAATTACATGTATCTAACAAGGAGAATGACCATTCTCCGTTATAAAATAGACGGAGAATTCCGTATTAAAACACACTTAGAATGACATTCTCCGTCTATTTTGACACGGAGAATGACATTCTCCGCTAGTATTTTGACACGGAGAATGACATTTTCTGTATTTTGACATAGAAATGACCATTCTCCGTATGTTTTGACACGGAGAATGACATTCTCCGTCTAATATTAGACGGAGAATGTCATTCTCCGTCTAAATTGACACGGAGAATGTCATTCTCCGTCTATTTGGAAACGGAGAATGACATTCTCCGTCTATTTTGACACGGAGAATGTCATTCTCCGTCTATTTTGACACGGAGAATGTCATTCTCCGTCTAAATTGACACGGAGAATGACATTGTTTTTAAAAAGAAGATTATATAATATTGACATCATACCTCTTGTTCTTGTTTGTTTTTATATCAGTGAAAATGACAGAGGATCTGAAAAAAGAGAATGAAAAGCTAACTAATGATAATAACAGACTTCTAGAGGAAGTTGCCTCGTTGAATGACGAAGTCAAGAATAAGAACGATACAATCGTTAACCTTGAAGCAATGGCTAGAGCATTGGAAAGAGGGGATACTCAAGCAGTTCCCCAGAAGCATTACACAAGATCAAATGTACCTGCTGCAGATGAGGATGATTTTACTACATTGCAAAAGAAGAAAACATCCGATGCTACAACAAGTAAGAAGGCAGGTCCTGATCGGAAAAGAAAAGCTGCTTCTAGTCCCAGTAAGAATGTAGCTCCTGCTGGGAAAAAAAAAGCTCCTTCCAGCCCCAAGAAGGTCGACAATAAAAAGGAGATGTCAGCTCCTGAAGAACTTGAGGAAGAATCTCCTCAAACAGCAAAGCTTGTTAGAGATAGGAAAATGCTGATGCAATGTCCGAAGCTCAGACTTTGGAACCTTGCAGACGATGAGCTGAAGCAAGTATACAGGAGCATCGTATACACAAGAAGGATGTCTCCAACGTAAGTATTCTAAACTTGAACCAATTTCTGTACAATTCACAAGGGAGAATGATCATTCTCCGTCTCATTTAAAACGGAGAATGACATTCTCCGTCCAATTTATAACGGAGAATGATCATTCTCCGTTTATATTGACGCGGCAAATGAAAATGATCATTCTCCGTCTATAAAATACACGGAGGATGGCCTTTCTGTGTCATTTGAACTAGAAATGGCCATCCTCCGTCTATTTTGAGACGGAGAATGGTGTTTAAACACACGGAGAATGGCATTTTCTGTGTTTTTGACCTAAATGAAGATCATTCTCCGCCTAATATGAGACGGAGAATGTCATTCTCCGTTATAAAATAGACGGAGAATGACCTCTCTTATTGCATTAACCTAGAGAAATGAACATTCTCCGTCTCACTGACACGGAGAATGCCATTCTCCGTCTATTTTATAACGGAGAATGACATTCTCCTTGTATTTTGACCTAGAGAATGAGCATTCTCCGCCTTATTGAGACGGAGAATGTCATTCTCTGGGTCAAAATAAAGGGAGAATGCCATTCTCCGTCTATTTTAAAACGGAGAATGATCATTCTCCGTCCCATTTAAAACGGAGAATGATCATTCTCCGTCTCATTTAAAACGGAGAATGACATTCTCCGTCCATTTCATAACGGAGAATGATCATTCTCTATTGGAGTTATTTTTTATGCAATTTTATCATTAGCCTATATTATTATCATAATCGAAACTAAATTAATGTGCAGTGAATATGTATACATGTACTTTCCAAGTGCTCCAGAAGAATGTAAAATAAGAAGAAGAAACAATGATGTCAGCATGTTGTTAAGTGCTAAAGATTTTCAAGACATAATAAATGAGGCGGATATAGAAGCCGGTGTTATGAACTACCTAATAAAGCTTATGAACGAAGTTCAAGCCGAATTAAGGCAGAACATTCAGTCAAGCTCGCAGGGTGCACAATGTAAATGGTTTGCAATCATGATGCTCCATTCATTGGTAAGAATCGAAACTGAAAAATAAATATTAATGTGTACAGCTACTAATAGTGTTGTAAAAAACTAACTCATGTTATTATTTTATTTTTTTTTCTTCTGGAAAACAGGGTACTACTAAGATTATCGATAAAGAAAATCCAACAGAAGGAGCAATATACAATTTCAAAGTTGATATAGAAGATTTTATCATGGAGCTGGAAGATGACATTGAATGGCTATTCGTGCCACTCTTCCGCAAGGAGAATAAACACTATACGCTGCTGGCATTCAACTTCAGCTCCTATGTTTGGACGCACTACAACTCATTGCGAAAAAACACAGGCGCTAAGGGAATCGAGGATGCAACATACATGAAGAATAAAATCGAGCCAATTATAATAAAGAAGATTGCATTGATGAGTAATAAAAGCCCAGCAATCTCGGAATACGAAACAACAGAGCTCAAGGTTTGCAAAGAATGTCCACAGCAACTAACACCCAGCTGCCTGCTGTATGTTTCATATTATATTGAAAAGTTGTCGAGATATCCATTTGATTTACAGAAGAAAACAAACAAAGAAGTTCACAATACTATTGTAAAGAGAAGGCTAGATTTGGCTAAGGCTTTGCTTATGAGTGAATGTGCAGTTCCTTTTGTACAATAAAAGAAAATGACAATGTAAATTGGCTAACAAATTTATTGTATATATTCTGTTTGTCAGGTTTCTTTTGTAATGTATTTGTTTTCCTTTGTAATGAAATTCAATTTTTCGACTAATTTACATTGTTCTATATATGTAAATCTGTTTTGTTAAAGTTCTGTTGTTTGATTCAAAACTATAATGTCATTTATCTGTGTTAATACAAACTTATAATGTGTGCATTTGGAACTTAGAAATGGCCATTCTCCGTTTCGTATGAGACGGAGAATGTCATTCTCCGGGTCAATAGAGACGGAGAATGCCATTCTGCTTGTATTTTGGCCTAGAGAATGAGCATTCTCCGTCTTACTGACGCGGAGAATGGCATTCTCCGTTTTTAAAACACGCGGAGAATGATTATTCTTTGTATTTTTGACCTAGAAAGTAACATTATCCGTCTTAGGGACGCGGAGAATGCCATTCTCCGTGTCAAAATAGACGAAGAATGTCATTCTCCGGGTCAATAGAGACGGAGAATGCCATTCTGCTTGTATTTTGACCTAGAGAATGAGCATTCTCCGTCTTACTGACACGGAGAATGGCATTCTCCGTTTTAAAACACGCGGAGAATGATTATTCTTTGTATTTTTGACCTAGAAAGTAACATTATCCGTCTTAGGGACACGGAGAATGCCATTCTCCGTGTCAAAATAGACGGAGAATGTCATTCTCCGGGTCAAAAGAAACGGAGAATGCCATTCTCCTTGTAATTTGACCTAGAGAATGAGCATTCTCCGTCTTACTGACGCGGAGAATGGCATTCTCCGTTTTAAAACACGCGGAGAATGATTATTCTCCTTGTATTTTTGACCTAATAAGGAACATTGTCCGTCTTAGTGACGCGGAGAATGGCCATTCTCCGTTTCGAATGAGACGGAGAATGTCATTCTCCGGGTCAAAAGAGACGGAGAATGCCATTCTCCTTGTATTTTGACCTAGAGAATGAGCATTCTCCGTCTTACTGATGCGGATACAACGCAATGGGCGAATGGACACATACAACAAGTGATCGCATAGGAAGTGGCCCGTGCCTATAAATAGGCCCTGGAGGAGAGAGAAATTTCATTATTCCCTTCTCTTTCAGTTTTTCAGAAAACTCTTCGTCTTTTTTTCTTTAATAACCATGTCTCCAAAGGTCGCCAAGAGATCCGCGAAGGGCAAGGGGGCTGCGCCGAGTGACTCTCCTCCTGCGGCAGTGTCCTCGGCAGTGGTGAAGGAGGAGATGCTGCCTTCTCTCATCAAACAAGGGTCACCGTTCGTTAAGGAGGAGGTGATACAAAAAATTGAAGTAAAAGAAGAATTGTCGATGATCGGGGAAGGAATTACTCCCAAGATTGAAGCTGCTGTGAAAGAGGAGCCCAAGTCTGAGGGTAGTAGCACTGGAAGTTCTGACCATCCAGCCCCGGCCGACGACCTTGATCAATTACATCCTACATATGCGAAATGGTTGAGGGAATGGTATATCCCTCGACACAGATAGGGTCCGCGGGTTTTCATAAATTTTCGTATTTTGTATTGGTATTTCTATCTGTCTTCAGGTTTATGTTTCACTCCTTTTGGACATCAAATGTAATCCTCTACTTCTTGCCCTGATGAAGATATGAAGAACCTTTTCTTTTGCTCATGAGATGTAGTCCTGTGAATGTAACTGAAGCGGAATGTCATTCTCCGTGTCAAAATAGACGGATAATGCCATTCTCCGTCTTAAAATACACGGAGAATTACATTATCTTTGTATTTTGACTTATAAATAACCATTCTCCGTGTATATAAAACGGAGAATGGCATTCTCCGTGTTAATAAAAACGGAGAATGTCATTTTCTGTGTTTTTTGACCTATAGAATGAACATTCTCCGTCTTACTGACGCGGAGAATGTCATTCTCCGGGTCAAAATAGACGGAGAATGGCATTCTCCCTCGCATTAACCTAGAGAAATGAACATTCTCCGTTCCAAAATAGACGGAGAATGCCATTCTATTTGTATTTTGACCTAGAGAATGAGCATTCTCCGTCTTACTGATACGGAGAATATCATTCTCCGTTTTAAAACACGCGGAGAATGATTATTCTTTGTATTTTTGACCTAGAAAGGAACATTGTCCGTCTTAGGGACGCGGAGAATGCCATTCTCCGTGTCCAAATAGACGGAGAATGTCATTCTCCGGGTCAATAGAGACGGAGAATGCCATTCTGCTTGTATTTTGACCTAGAGAATGAGCATTCTCCGTCTTACTGACGCGGAGAATGGCATTCTCCGTTTTAAAACACGCGGAGAATGATTATTCTTTGTATTTTTGACCTAGAAAGGAACATTGTCCGTCTTAGGGACGCGGAGAATGCAATTCTCCGTTTCGTATGAGACGGAGAATGTCATTCTCCGGGTCAAAAAAGACGGAGAATGCCATTCTGCTTGTATTTTGACCTAGAGAATGAGCATTCTCCGTCTTACTGACGCGGAGAATGGCATTCTCCGTTTTAAAACACGCGGAGAATGATTATTCTTTGTATTTTTGACCTAGAAAGCAACATTATCCGTCTTAGGGACGCGGAGAATGCCATTCTCCGTGTCCAAATAGACGGAGAATGTCATTCTCCGGGTCAAAAGAGACGGAGAATGCCATTCTGCTTGTATTTTGACCTAGAGAATGAGCATTCTCCGTCTTACTGGCGCGGAGAATGGCATTCTCCGTTTTAAAACACGCGGAGAATGATTATTCTCCTCCTATTTTTGACTTATAAATGGCCATTCTCCGTGTATCTAAAACGGAGAATGATTATTCTCCGTGTTAAAACACACGGAGAATGGTCATTCAATACATTATAAAGTCAGTGAGTATAAAGGAGAATAAGTTCTTATGCTGATATGCAGAATTCAAACTATTACCATTGATATCAAAAAATGTAAGATATGTATTCAAAAAATAATTTCCAGTTATATAAAAGAAGGAATATATTTGTATGTATTAACGAGGGGGCGCTGCCCCCTCGACCACCGTAGCAGCACGTGGAGGCAGAGGACAAGTGCTGCGATTGTGATTGCATAATTCAAAACAATTCTGGCACCTTATCTTTCTCTTCTCTTTTCCCTTGTTCTCATATTTGCTCTTGTAACGGTCCACTTTTGGTCGTCCAGGACCACGTTTCGGAACAGGGGGTAGAACAACATCAGTGGGATTATTTTTAAACTATTTTTCGCAATCTGGAACAGGACGAATAGCACATGAATATAACTTTCGGTAATAATCTGATGTCCAATACTGCTCCACAAAGTCGTAAACAGATTTATCTGAACCAACTCTGATGCATTGTATTGCATGGCTGCATGGGAATCCATATACCTTCCATCTACGACAACTACAATGACAATCAAGAAGATTCACCATGTGGGAGGAAGTATCTTCGATCACCTCAAATTCGAAATCACCGGACCGATATACCCTATAACACATGTCATCATCTGTAAGCTGCTTCAGCATATCCTCAGCGTATGGAGTCAATTTGCTATTCAAACCAATTGCATCCTTGTGGCGATCCGAAATCATCTTCATCATCTTCACACGGATGACATTTACAATTGCTGAAATAGGCAATTTCTTCTCAGCCTTTATCCATGCATTGAATGACTCTGCACAACTAGAAGCAACCTCACCGTATCTACATCCCGGGAAGAATGCGTTTGACCAGTGTTCAGGTTTTTGTTTATTCATCCAATTCACAACATGACCACAATTCAGATCATAAATCTTCTTGATTGCTTGTCTATACCCACCTTTATACAGAAAAACAAATAAGTAATAAAGAATTAGGTCAATTCACAAAATTATGAAAAAATAAGTGCATTCTCATAAGGATAATAGTCATTCTCCGTTCAAAAGCTAACGGAGAATGATATTCTCCGTTCTATGCAAGACGGAGAATACCATTCTCCGTTCAAAAGCTAACGGAGAATGCTATTCTCCGTTCTATGTTGGACGGAGAATGGTCATTCTCCGTGTGATTGAAACGGAGAATGACTATTCTCCGTCTTACTGACACGGAGAATGGTCATTCTCCTTGTTAAATTAATGGTAAATGCATAAAAAATGTGCATATATCTGTCTCATTAACACACCTGGAGTTAGAGCATATACTGCTTGTCTCCAAGCTTCAAGTACATGCGGATACAATCTTTCATTTCCTTTCTCTTTCATCGGTATGTTATTCTTCATGTGATAATAGCAATAGCTATGGTAATCATTAGGAAACACTTTAGGGACTTCAGAAACTAGACCAGTGCCTTGATCCGAAAGAAAAACAATACGCCTATTACATCCAACAACATTCTTTAGATTTCTAAGGAACCATTCCCAATTATCGCCATCTTCGCCTGAGACTATACCGTATGCAATAGGGTAGAACTGTTGGTTACCATTCTTCGCTGTAGCAGACATCAAACATCCTCTAAACCTACCTGTAAGGAAAGTAGCATCCAAATATAGCATTGGACGACAATATTGAAAGCCTTCTACGCAAGCCCCATATGAAAGAAAAAGCCGCTCAAACCTCATTGATGAATCATCTTTCTGGAAGTCGATAACGGAACCATTATTGGTTTCCTTTACCTTGTTGACATACCAACACAAGTCACTGTAAGATCTAACATCATCTCCGTACATTTCCTGGTGCACCAGCCTAATGCCATGGTATGCCTGCCCGTAGGTAACAGATAAGCCGTAGTCGACCTTGAAATCATTGACAACAGATTTTGCTGACTTTTTAGGATGCATCCGAACAATGTCACTAACCAAACTTTTCACAAACTTTGCTGGAACAACCTGATTACCTTTATCCATATAGCCAGCTCCACAATTATGTTCTCCCACATACCTCTTCACCTCAAAAATTTGATTATCTTTCGAAATAGATATAGCATGGAAGCTCCACAAACAAGCATGTGTCTTGTAATTCTTGCAGCAAACAGTATACCTCCCCGGCTCAGATTTCAAAATGTGAAATGGATGACGAGATTCAAAACATACCTTTCTAACAGCATTCCTAACTTCTTCAATACCATTTAGAAAAATCTGACCAACACCAGTAATTGATCCAGGCCACATATCCGATTTCCTCTTCTTCACTGTCTCAGTTGAGCCCTCATAAAATTATACTACTCGTTTGTCCTTTACAGTAGGAGAAGATCTACTCAAAGAACTAGAGGAGGAAGACGAAGGTCCCATGTGAAAGCTTTGACAAGGAAAAGATGTTGATGAAGAACATTGAGAGTATATTTGCTCCACAAATAGATCAAAACTCACATCATGAGTACCGTTAAAACCACCAACCAATGAGCGAAGCCAAAAATCACTTTCAACATACAGTTCAGTCCCATCAGAGTGCAAAAACCTGAAACGGAAGGAAAGTGGATCCAAAGAAGTCCATCGATCGCACACTTTATTCTTTAAAAAATCCACGGTACTTTCATGTGTGACACGGCAGGAAACTATGTCTCCCTTGAAACAAATGTTAACTAAACAACTTGATTCCATATCTTCCCCCCCTGATAACATAAAAACATAAGAGGCCACAAATAGAACAATAAAATTTTCATCTAATAATGATTATTCTCCGTCTAAAAATAACGGAGAATAAATATCCTCAGTTGGAACTAACTTATAATGATCATTCTCCGTCTAAAGTAAAACGGAGAATGTCATTCTCCGTCCTAATTAAGACGGAGAATGTCATTCTCCGTCCTAACTAAGACGGATAATGTCATTCTCCGTTCAAATTAAAACGGAGAATGTCATTCTCCGTCCTAATTAAGACGGAGAATGGCATTCTCCGTCCTAAAAACATACGGATAATGATCTTTATAAGAAGTAATTGTCATTCTCCTTTAAAATATAACGGAGAATGCTATTCGCATAAAATAACAAGATTAAATATCTCACTAACATTTTCTAAGTTAATAATCTTCATAACAAAATCAAATTCAGCATAAATTTCGAGATATACGAAGCTGATGGATGAATTTCTACAGATCTGAACTCTCACCTTGTTTTAAGATCTACAAAAAGACGGAGAAGAAGATCTTCTATCCACAATTGACCTAATCGCCGGAAACCACGAAGATGATGTTGATGATGATGATGATCGATGATGATGAAGGATGATCGACGTTCGACTGACGAAAACCACAGTGAACTACGAACGATTCTGCGATCTCTAATAAAGATTATATCAATGGATTTCAAATTTCTCGTGAAGAAGAAGAAGAATACGAATTTCTCAATCCAAATCTGAGTTTGCGAATTCATAATTATATATAGATGTCCAAATTTACGCGAAGGGGTATTTTTGGAATTATGATAATGGCAAATTTTGTAAATACATAGCAACTAGAGAGAATCTTGAAATATTTAACGTGTAAAAACTTAATTCTGGGCATTTCATAAAAATAATCCAGCGGGTGGGCATTTCATAAAAGCCCACCCCGAAATTGGGCTTCTCAGCAATTTTCAGTTGTAAGAATTTGGTTGTAGGCATAGCATTGCTCTAAAAGTTGACAGGCACTTGAGTTTACGAATCCTACCTATTATGAGACTATTTTTGATTTGATATGTCTACCAACTAGGAGACTAATTTTGAGGATCAAACACTATCCGACGACTATTCCAACGACTTGGACATTTATGTAATTTCATTTTATTTATAAAAAAAAAAAGAAAAATCAGTCCCTCTTTAAGAGTCGGCTTGACAATTATTTGAGTAATTATAAGGTATTTTTAAAACAGAAAAATACATTTGGAAGGAGAAATTTTATCTAATTTGCATAAAAGAGGATAAGTTTGAAATATTTACAAAAAAAGGGATCTGGCGCCAGTACAACTGGCGCCAACCAAAAAAAAGAAAAAAAAGGGAAATCAGGCGCCAAAAAAACTTGCGTCAGAGAAAAAAATTATTAAAAAAACACATTCTCAATTCTGGCGCCAGTGCAGCCCAACTCAAAAAAAAAATTTGGTCAGTTTTCTTAGTTTGGTTTGATTTTATCTTTTAGTTTGACTTTGTTTAATCTTCTAGTTTAGTTTTATCTATTAGTTACTTTGTTATTATATGTACTATGGATAATAACAAAATAGATCAGTTAATATTTTTTTATATATAATCATTTTATATTAACTAATAATTTTTGTTATTATCTATATTAGTTAATATACAAATATGTTTGTATTTTAAATAATATGGATAATAACAAAATTTATTAGTTATTGTACAAACTAATTTGTATATATTTATTTTTATTGTATATATTATTTTTATTTTATGTATTTGTTTGTATATGAATATATTATTTGTATATGTTAGTCTTATTTTATATATTAATTTATTGTTATTTCTATTTATTTGTATACTAATATATTAGTTTGTTATTATCTATACTAATTAGTATATTAATTTATTATTACCTATACCACTATATTAATTTTTATATGAAATTTGTTATTAATACAAAAAAATGTACAAATTAATTTGTTTATAAATACATATATCTATTTATTTTTATATACTAATTTGTATATTAATTAAAATAGATAATAACAAAATTTATTAGTTAATATAAAATTACTATATACAAAAAAATATTAACTGATCTATTTTGTTAGGCAAATTATATGGGCACATGCAAAGTTGATCAGGGCTAGCCAAAAGTAAATTTTGATTTATTTATAAGTTTGCCATTGAAAAAATTACTCAGGGCTAGCCAACATGTGAGTATATAAGTCAACTTTTTTTTTTTTTTTGCTCTCCTCTATTTCCTCACAAGAAGAAGAAGAAGAACAAGAAGAAGAAAAAGAAGAAGAAGAAGAAGAAGAACAAGAACAAGAACAACAAGAACAACATCAATTTTTTCAAACCTAGTTTGTTTTAATTTTTTGCTCTCTTCTAATTTCTCAAATCTCTTTCTCCAAATCCTAATTTATTTTTCTTCTTCTTGTTTGGGCATTATGGATGAAACCCTAGTTGTAGAAGAAATTGGGTTATCAAATCTATCAAATCTATTAATCTATTAGTCTATTAACCAATTTTTCTTTATTAATAGAAGAATTATGCATGAAATCCTAGTTGTAGAAGAAAACTATGTAAGAAATCCTAGTTGTAGAAGAATTGGGTTCATATCAGGACTGCCACAATTTCTGACAGTCCTAGAAGTATTGAGGACTGTCAGAAATTGTGGCAGTCTCACTACTAAAATATGTTCTATTAGCGACGTTATGTAGCGACGGATTAAAATTCCGTCGCTAAACATATTAGATAGCGACTCCTTACAATTGATGTCGCAAACTGTCGCTGACTAGCGACGTTCAGCGACACTATGAACGCGACGTCGCTGAACAGCGACGTCCAGCGACAGTATAAAAATATGTCGCCTCTATTAAAATTTTTGCGACTATTAGCGACGTCAACTGGTGACGTCGCTAACTATTTTACTTAGGGCATGCTGTGCTCTTTTTTCCCCCACTCGAAAATTTTTCCCTCTCCAAATTTCCTCCCCCTCTCCAAATTTTCTCCTCCGGCGACTCCCCCCCCCCGTGATTTCCTCCGGCGACTCCCCCCCCCCCCCCGGCGACTCCTACCCCGTCGTGGTCCTCCTCCTCCTCCTCGAGCTCCTCCTCCTCTTCGTCAGGTAAACCCTAACCTAACTCCTCCTCCTCCTCCTCCTCCTCCTCCTCCTCCTCCTCCTCCTCTCCTACGGACACACACACACACACACACACACGGACACACACGGACACGGACATACACACACACATACACACACGGACACTGACACACACACACACACACACACACACACACAGTCACAGACACACACGGACACACACGGACACGGACACACACACACACACACAGACACAGACACAGACACATACACACACACAGACACAACACACACACAGACACAGATTTATTCTTAGTTTAAATAGTTTAAATTGTGATTTAAATGCTAGATTTGATTCCTAGACATGTTGTTAATCTATGTTAGTTGATATTTACATTGAGAATGGGTTGTTGCTGTGATATGGGATTCGAACATATGTGGGTTGACTTTACATGACTGATACATGATACGTTTCAAGTTTTTCCTATGTCAATCCTGTTAATCTGATTCTAACAAATGTTTTAAGTACCAATATTACTCCTACATGTGTATTAGCCTATGATAGATTGATCTTTACTTATTAAATTAAGTTTTATGATATGGGAATGGAATTTGGACTCGAGTTGGTTTCAATAGGTTGACTGATACTCATGAATCAGTTTTGATTGTCCCCTGAACTTCAATTCCAAATTTTTTTGATTTCTAATTGTTGTTCAGTTATCATTGGTTGTAACACATGTATTAGTACCTGTTAATTCTTTTTTTTATTTCTGATTAGGCTTGTGATTTGAGAATGGGATATTGGACATGGGGTTCGATTTAAATTGGTTTGATGAAAACTCAGGAATTTGGTTTGCTGTTCTTCCTTAAACTGAATTGAACTGATTCCTTTTGATGAGTTATAATGATCCCCACATGTTTTAGTTTGTGTTTACTGCAGGATTGCTTAATTAGAATAGGCTATATGTTTGAGTATGAGAAATTGGAGTGTGTGTTGGTTCTCGAAGACATGCAGGACTGGGAACTGATTTCCCTTCCTATTTTCCTGAGATGTATTCTCAGTTTCCTTGTTCACTGATTTCATGTTAGCTCACTGTTTCCCATTCCAGTCATTAGCTCACTGAATTTTCTTTCCTTTGCAACTGTTAATATAATTCCAGATTTCTTAATGTTAGTTAGCTCACTGTTTGCATTGACACTTGAACACAAATGTCTGCCACTATTTTCTTTAACATTCAGTAATATTCTTGACACATATATCACTTCACTGTGTGAAACCTGAGACTCTGATTTTCCTTTTTGTATACACTGTTTTCAAAAGAAATGTAGATTTTATTTTCCTTAAACTGTAAATAGGACTGAGATTGGTTTTCCTATTCCTGAGATAAATCCACTGAATGTGTCAACTGATTCCCTTGAATAACTGAAATTGAATTGACTGTTAACCAAGTGAATGGTTTAATTCCTATACCTGAGTTTTGTTCTTCCTAATGAGTTGAATGAATGTTTTAACATTGGGTTCCTGTAAACTGTAAATTAGTAATGTACTTGCCTTGCTTTCTTCCCATTCAATGTGATAACCCACTGCTCTGTTAATTGGCATTCTTTAGTCTGATCAGTTTGCTTTGGTAACTCACTATTGCTCATTATTTGGTGTGTGCTAGCTAGTATGGGCTAGTTAGGGTCTAGTAAGATATAAATTATAAGGTATTGGTATTGGGATACCAATAGCGATAAGGTAAAGGGTACCTTGGTAGGTAATGACTAGAAATAGGATATTTGACTTAGATTAGACTAAGAGTTGACAAAGTCAACTATAGGTCAACCCTTGACCAACTTTGACCTTGTTTGACTTTGTTTGACTTAGGTTGACCTTGTTTGACTTTGTTTGACTTAGTACAATCTAGTTTGACCTAGATTGCATATCATTGTTATTAGTAACTGTCCGCTACTAATGTGTGTCCCATAATAAGATATTATATACGAATTTGTGCCTGTTGGATAATGTGTGTCCATCTTTGCAGAATTATTTTCAAATGGATATGAATTACTACTTGCGGAATCGTTCATGGATGTACAATCGTCGTCCTGATGATATGTGTGGTGTGCGGGATGAATACATAGCGGGAGTAGAGCAGTTCCTGCAGTTTGCTAAGGCGTTCCCTCAGTACATGGACGGCATCAGAATTAAGTGTCCGTGTGTGAAATGTCATAACGTGAAATATTATCCAGAAGTGGAAGTGACATATCATTTGTACTCGAGGGGTTTCACGCCTAATTACTATCAGTGGACCGCACACGGAGAACTTGTATCTTTAGCATCAGAGCCGGAGCCTTACGTTGAGCCGTATATGCATGCGGGACCTAATTTTGTTTCAGAAAATCATGCATACGACGACGGGTGCGTGAACATGGTTTTCGACGCTGCGGGGCCTAGTTTCGTTCATGATGCACCTGAGGAGGCACCGAACGCCGATGCTGCACAGTTCATGGAGTTGCTGGAGAATGCAAGGACTCCATTGTATCCTGGTTGTGAGGATCATTCACCGTTGGAGGTGGTTACAAGACTGTTGAGCATTAAGTCAGATTTTAACATGTCGCAAGAATGCTACAACCGAGTGTTGGAGTTGATTATAGAGATCTTGCCGGCGGGTGCTAAGTTGCCTAAAGACTTCTACCGGTCTAAGAGGATGGTGAGATCGCTCTGGATGGGATACGAGAAAATCGATTCCTGTCGCAATGGGTGCATGCTGTACTACAAAGACGACAAGGACGCAGATGTGTGCAGATTTTGTGGTGCTGATCGCTATAAGACAACTAGTACAGGAAGGTCTACCGGCGCAAGAAGACCGACCGATTCAATGCACTACTTGCCTTTAACGCCGCAGTTGCAAAGATTATTTATGGTGAAAGAGACGGCCGAAAATATGAGTTGGCACATGCGAGAACATATTGAAGGAGTGTTGGATCACCCATCCGATGGAGAAGCGTGGAAGCACTTTGATCGAGTGTATCCAGATTTTGCTTCAGATCCGCGAAATGTCAGGTTGGGACTATCTTCTGACGGTTTTACTCCTTTTGGTCTTTCGGGATCCCAGTATTCGTGCTGGCCTGTGATTGTTACTCCGTATAACCTACCGCCTTGGATGTGCATGAAGACTCAGTACATGTTTCTAACCGTTATAATTCCTGGTCCGAACAATCCCAAGAGGAACATTGACGTGTACTTACAGCCTTTGATAGATGAGTTGAATCAGTTATGGGAAGTAGGCGCTAACACGTACGATGTTTCCAGGAAGCAAAATTTTCAGATGAAGGCAACCCTTATGTGGACCATCAACGACTTTCCGGCCTATAGAATGTTATCTGGATGGAGCACTCATGGCCGTCTCTCATGTCCGTATTGCATGGACCGTAGTAAGGCTTTCCGCTTGAAACACGGCGGAAAGCCGTGCTTCTTTGATTGTCATCGGCAATTTCTGCCAAAAGATCATCCGTTCAGAAGGAACAGGAATGCTTTCCGTGCCGGTGTTGTAGAGAAGGGTGATCCACCGCCAAGGTGGTACGGAGACACGATATGGGAGGAGGTTAAAGATTTTTCAAGTGCTATCGAAGATCCTACAACTGGGTACAAGTGCGATGGATTTGGTAGAGTTCATAACTGGACAAAGAGGAGCATATTCTGGGATCTGCCATACTGGAGTACCAATCTGATCAGACATAATCTTGATGTCATGCATATTGAGAAGAATGTGTTTGATAACATAATTAATACTGTGATGGACGTAAAGGAAAAAACGAAAGATAATCCCAAGGCCAGGTTGGACTTAAAAGAAATATGCAAACGCCCTGCGTTGCATTTGATACAGCAGAATGGAAAACAGTTCCTTCCGAAGTCAATTTTTTCGCTGGACAAGGAGGATAAAGTGAGACTTTGTCGGTGGATCCAGGGCCTAAAATTTCCAGACGGATATGTGTCAAATCTGAGAAGATGTGTCGATCCGAAGGAAAACAAATTGACGGTTATGAAGAGCCACGATTGTCACGTATTCATGGAGAGGTTAATTCCGATTGCATTTCGGGAATTCTTACCGCAGGCAGTTTGGGATCCATTGACGGAGCTTAGCATATTCTTCAGGGATCTTTGTTCTAAGAAATTGCTCGTTGATCGTCTAGAAAAGCAAGAGAAGGACATTGCGGTAACACTATGCAAGCTAGAGAGGGTGTTTCCTCCTGGATTCTTCGACTCTATGGAGCATTTGCCGATTCATCTATCCTATGAGGCATGTGTTGGTGGACCCGTCGAATATCGATGGATGTACCCGTTTGAGCGACATTTGAATCACCTAAAAAGAAAGGTGAAAAATAAGGCACGGGTCGAGGGTTCTATTTGTGAAGCCTATGTTCTCGAGGAGATTACAAACTTTTGTTCGATGTATTTCAAGCCTCATGTTGTAACTAATAGAACGAGAGCTTCCAGAAATGACGAGGGAGATCATGAAAGTAATGATACAATACTGAATGTATTCAATGCTCCAGGAAAGCCATCGGGTAAGATGAAAAAGAGATATCTGAACGATGATGAGCTAAGGGCTGCTCAGGTGTATGTATTACTCAACTGCGACGAGGAGGAAGTAGAGAAACTGGAGAGGCAAGTAATTAATACGTCTATATTATTTTAATAGTGTTAATTATTATACTATTACATTAATTGAACGATGTTGTTTTCAGCATATTTAATGATGATGTGAGGTCGGGTAGGCCACACATAACAGAAGAAGAACTAGAACAAGAAATGAGGCATTATTTTCCATCATGGTTGAGTGCATATGTAAGACTTGAGAACTCTGTAATTACCTTTTTGTATATGCACTTGATTGAGAATGAGCTTAATTGCTTCTTTCGTGGTATTTAGGTCGATCGTCCATACGCAAGACTTGAGAATGAGTCTATTAGAACGCTAGCCAAGGGACCAATTTATGCTGCAAAAATATGGCCAAGCTACTGTGTTAATGGGTTTAGGTTCAAGTCAACAACTTGCCCGATCAGAGACAACTTTGTGGATCTCGATTCCACCAAAAACAGCTGTTTGTGTATCAGATCTTCGAACTACAAAGATGTTGATGCGGGCAACGATTTCTATGGCTTGTTACGGGAGATTGTGGAGCTGACATATAGTTATGGAATAGAGCCTGCTAAGATTGTGTTATTCAGGTGTGATTGGTTCGATCCGATTGAAGGTCAAGGTTGGAAAGTAGACAAGCACGGTCTTGTTGATATAAACTATCGGCGTCGATATCAAGCCTATGAACCATTTGTCCTATCAAGTAAGGCTCAGCTCGTGTACTTCACAAGTTATCCTAAACGGGGAACAACAAGGTCGGACTGGTGGGCAGTATGCAAGACCAAAGCTAGAAATACCTTTGAGGTTGACGATATAGCTTATCAACAGGATGAACTACCTCTTGTAACAAATATTATAGAAGTGGACACGACGGAAGTTTCCTATTACACATCTAATTGTGTAGAAGAAGTAGAATTATCTGAAGAGGAAGATGCAGATGAAAGTGAAGATGTAGAGGAGGAAGAAGAAGAAGAAGAAGAAGAAGTAGATGAGCTAAACGAACTAGATGAATTTTCAGAAGAGGATTAAATCTGTACGTTTGTTTTATCATCATATTTGACACTTTAGTGACACTTCTATCATATAAATCTGTGACACTTCAGTGACACTCTATTGACACTTTTATTGACACTTCAGTGACACTTTTTGACTATGATATTTTTCAAAAATCTGTGATGTCTATCATATAAATATGTTTTTTTGTTTTATTGTCATATGTTTTATTGTCAGGTATGACTAGACCATTCGGACGACGCGGAGGATTATATATTAGGCAGTCCCGTCAGCCTCGGGCTGGGGATGGAGAGGGCAGTTCCGTACCCTCATCCTCATCTCCGAGTACGCCAGTGTACCATTCTGTTCCCGGTCCATTACCGGGACAGGCTAGTTCTAGCAGGTTGGCGACTCCTTCCTCGTCGTCCAGCCTTCCTGTTTCCGGTCCATTACCGGGACAGGGCAGTTCTAGCAGGTTGGCGACTCCTCCCTCGTCGTCCAGCCTTCCTGATCCCGCGTCCAGCATCCCTGATCCCCCGTCCAGCATTCCTACTGTCGACGGCTCTATGGAGGGAGCCCACGCCGATCATATGGAGGACGACGATCAGACTGATCCTGCCCAGGCAGGAGGTGAGAGCGACCCTCCATACGCTCCCCCGGACGAGACGCGTATGGAGATTTGGACGGACGGGCCTATGAAGTAAGTTAATTAAATATTATATATTTCTCAAATGATTATATGTACATATATATTCATGAAAAATTATTATTGTATAGATATCGGCCTTCTGCAGTACAGAGACAGCTGGGGACATTTGTGAGGCAGAACTATGGTGGGCCTTGGCTCAACTACTCAGATGCTCCCGCAGATAGGAAGGCCTTTTGGTTCGCCCACTTCAAGGTAAAAAATTTGTTTATTTTTAAATTTTAATAATCATTTGTGTATATTATACAACTTTTGTATTTTACTTCTTGTAGAGGACCTATTTCTATCCACCACACCGGGCGGCGAGGATCGAGGGCCAATTTCCTGCCGTCATAGCCAAGCTCATCCGTGATGCGATCGACGACCAGAAGCGTCGTGATTGCGCCGGACGTCCGATCCAGGGTTGGATTACGCCAGAGCAGTGGACTGCGATGAAGGCTAGATTCAGCGAGCGCCAGTACCAGGAGCGGTCTAAGAAGGCCAAGGTGGCGCGGTCGAGCGCCGGTAAGTGGTGTGGCGGCTCCATTCCGATGACGGAGCATTTTTGTCGTCTGGTACGTTTCCTATGATGGACATTAATTTATATATAGTTCGATATAATGTTTAATACTAATAATAGATAGTATATTTTAACAGGTAAAGAAGGGTGAGGACCCAAAAATGGTGACCGTCTTCCTGGTCACCCATCGGAGGGCTGGGGACTTCATTGACGAGAGGGCGACGCAGGCATATGTAAGTTCTATTCAACTAATATTAACTGACTATAATTTAGAAAACAGGAAAATAGATATCAATATAGACTTTAGTAAACACTTACACGTTAGCAAACATGTTCTAGGCCGAGTTTGTTCGGCTACAGAAGGAGGCGGCTGATGCTGCTGCTGCTGCTAGTGCGCAAGCAGAGGGAGGGGCTGGTACTTCCTCCCAGCCGCCTGCAGAGCCATCGCCGGACGAGCTCTGGATGACCGCCGTTGGCGGTCTTCAGAAGGGTACGTACTACGGTACGGGATCCTACGGCGCGTATTTGGCTTCGGAGTCATCCCGGGCCCCCTCTGTCAGTGCGCAGTCTCCGGCTACGCAGGCATCGTCACGAGCTGAGGATGTTCGTCGTCAGATCGAGGAGCTGCGTCGCGAGTTACATCAGCAGATTTCTGATGCGGTCGAGCGACGATCCGACCCTCCGATCGTCACCGGACGATTTGATGCGGTCGAGCGCAGTATACAGGAGCTGATGAGTCTATATCAGGCTGCAGCTGCCAACTTGCAGACGCTCACCGAGTCTACGCAGCGCACGGAGCGTAGACAGCTCGAGCTGGACGGATCGCAGAGGAGCCTTTCTCTCTCAGTCGCTCAGTATACTGAGAAGGTGGTGAGTGCCCTTGCTGCGCATGGTGAGCGACTGCGAGAGCTGGAGCAGGTACGTCCTCCGGGTCCATCGACGGCGCCGACTCCAGATACTGCACTGCCTCCGACGCCGACTCCAGACATTGTACTGCCTCCTACTGTCCCTACGGTACAGCTCACCCAGGAGCAGTATAACTACATTCTATCCCAGTTGCGCGGCACGGGTCCGCAGTGATTTTATTATTTTTTTATGACTTGTATGTATTGGCCCTATGGACAAATTGTTTATTCATACACTGTTGTTTATACACTTGGTGGGAGACTTTTTATCATCTTTCATTTTTATTTGACTCTATTGGATGTTTGTGAGGATGTGTGTCTTTGATATTTACTTTGCACTGCCTCCTATTTTTATTGTGATATTTACTGTGATATCTGCGACGGGATGACAAATATACCTACGCTGGGTTATAAGCGATGATTTGATATACAAAGGAGATGCTGCCGAAATTTTAAAAAAATATATTGTGTATTTTTGTTATGATGTGTATCTGTGTTTACAGTGAATGTGAAATACAGTGTTCGGAACCATCGACAGTTTCGATTACTGTTGTATGTTTTATCTTGGATAGAAATAGCAACAATTCAGGGTGCACTTCTGAGAGCTTCATTTTCACGTCCTTCACTTTCTCGGACGTCGTAAAGGTTCCCGAGAAGGTGAAGGACGTGAAGAGGAAGCTCTGAGAAGTGCACCCTGAACTGTTGCTCTTTCTATCAAAGATAAAACATACAACAGTAAGCGAAACTGTCGATAGTTCGAACACTGCACTTCACACACACTGTAAACACAGACACACAGCATAACAAAAATATCAATTATATTTTTTTAAATTTTTTTTTATATTAGCGACGTATAGCGACGTTCTGCGACGTACTGCAACGTCACACAGACGTCGCTATACGTCGCTAAATAGCGACGTTACGTCGCTCGACGTCGCTAATATACGTCGCTACGATGCCCACGTGGCCACGTGGATGCCATGCCTCGTCATCATTTACAAACTTTTGAAGCGTCGCTAGTGGTCGCTTTATGTCGCAATGTTGGCGACGTACTTATACGTCGCTCTCTGTCGCTCATTTGGCGACGTCTAGCCACAATGGACGCCGCGTCGCAAATAGCGACGTTCGGCGACGAAATTACCATCTGCGACTTGCCTATAAGCGACGTAGGTTTTTCGTCGCTAAATACGTCGCGCAAATCAGTGTTAGCGACGTACTGCGACGTATTTAGCGACGTCTCCTGACGTCGCTAATCTGGGTTATTTTAGTAGTGTCTTGAAATAGACTAGATGTACAACAGGACTGCCACAATTGCTGGCAGTCCTAGAAGTACTGAGGACTGCCAGGAATTATGACAGTCCTGAAAGGAACATGCTCTACAGCAGGACTGCCACAATTTCTGGCAGTCCCAGAAATTGAGACAGTCCTGAAAGATACTTGCTGTACAACAAGTTCCTTTCAGGACTGCCATAATTTCTGGTAGTCCTAAAGTCAAAATTTTCGAATGAAAAAATATGTTAGGGTTTATTTCAATCTTGATAATAGAGTGAAATATGCATTTTAGAGTTTATTTCCATGCTTTCTTTGTGAGAAAAGAAGTATTTAAGCTTAATTTTCATGCATTTTAGGGTTTATTTAATTTTTTTGATATCAATTTATTACAAGCTGGAATTGAAAGACACCTTCAAAGAAAAAGGGAACTTGAAACTTGACTGGAAAGAAAATGAAGCTTCGAGGCAGTCCGCAGCTCTACTGGGCTAGACGAGCTTTAGTGCCTCTCCTGAAATCCCCCTGTCTCCTTTGCTTTCTGAAAAGGATGCCCACAACGTGGGTCAGCACACATCATGTACTGGCGAGCGGCTCTTCGCCGAAACTCACAAATATCTGCACTAATTCAATATGTGAAGCTACATATTTACTAGTGATCTTTCTACTTGTCTAGGTTCTTTTTATAACAATTCATAAGAAACATGACAGCAGAAATATTCATAACCAACTTATCATCGCCGACAGTCATCCCTGCACAAAACAGGTTAGCACAATTTGCATATATATAAAACATTCTCATTTCCGTCCCTGCATGTTAGGCTTGCAATAAATCTCTGTCTATATGCATGAACCTAACTATTGTGGTCCATGGGTATTCCCATTACTAGCAATCGGAACTTCTTGCCCAACTACTAATAGACTGACACCCCCTCTCACTGCGGGGACTTCTAGCCCCAGGTGTCCTGTTCTCTCCTAGGCCGATCGACTCCTGGTGCCCCAGAATCGATCGAGAGATTACCACCTTGTGCACAAGTTGTTTAGACCAATGCGAATGCAGCTATCAGATAATTCTACTATGTACGAGCCTAGCAACTTGTAAACATTTCCATTCTCTTCTTCTTGCACGGTCAAGCCGTGATTTCCATACCGAGCTATCTCTTTTAGGCAATTCATAAGAGCATACAGTTCATATTGAGGCAAGCAAGCGACAGTTCCAATTTACATGTGATTCATTCATTTATCTTCTCTTATCTTTTGTTATTGAGGTATCGTTGATCACAGGGACGAGGCAACAGAGCGGACTAGAGATCATTTTTATTAGGGCGTACAAATAAATGCAAGTCCGGTTAAAGCAACTCACCGAGACGAATCTTAGTAGAGAGAAGGAGGGACTACACGCGCTGTTCACGAACAGTTCACGCGTCCTACATTGGCACCAACAGTTGATTAGCATACTTCGTCTCTTTCTCTCAAGATTCGGAATGAATGCAAAATGCGATGAAAACGAACAATGAAAACCAATCATCGAAAACCAACACGAAAACGCATTCATCAAAACCAAGTAGCGAAAGAAAATATCCAACAAAACTCTTGGATTCATTTCAATAGAAGCCAATCCATCAATTGGAAAGGTTCATTGCATTTCATCCGTAATCAATCGATACCGGCAAAGGTTTTTCCGAATACTCAGTTCAAGACTGAGTCAGCAAGCCATAGGTATTACATAGTGGACCACGAGGAGCGGGGCACTACATAATAACCCACTGAAAAAAAGTTTTATCCTCAAAGCTTAAGAAACAAACTCACCTCCACACTCTGGATCAAGTAAGGTGGAGAGATTGTAGACGCGCGCTGTCGCAGTATTGGCATTTCGCAACTGCTGATTGTGCGGATGGTCTCGAAGCGCTGGTGGGCCTGGCAACGGCCCACGCTCTTCCGTATCGTTGTTGTTCAGCGGCCGAACTCTCTTATTCTGGCAATTCATAGCGCGGTGGCCCTTTTGACCACAGTTGAAACACTCTCCGTTGGCAGAACGGCAAACTTCCTTTGTGTGTCCATGCCTACCGCAGAAAGTGCACACGGGCTCATTATTCTGTTCCCCGCCAGTCTTCCTTTCTTCGTCAGTCTTTTTCAACCCGTCGTGATATCTTTTAGCGGGCTGATTCCGACCGTACTGCGTCTTAGTTGACGCCTTCTTCAGGCAAAATTGTTCCACCTGTTGCGTCGCCTCAAAGGCCTGAGAATACGACCCACACTCTCGGTTCAGTACACTCAATTGAATGTCATCATTCAGACCTTCAACGAACCGATCTATGCGAGTATGCTCGGTAGAAAGCATAACGGCAGCAAAATTTGCTAACTTGGCAAATTCAGATTCATAGTCCTCCACGGACATATCTCCTTGTTTCAGTGTGATGAAATCATTCTCCATCTTCTTGCTCATGGCTGGAGGCAGATGTAACACCCAATTTTCCAGATGAGGGTAATTTTGAAATTTTGTAATTATATTTATTAATTATTGATATTTGATTCACATTATGATTTTTAGTGATTTTTAATAATTTTTATTTTTATTAAAAAAAATTTTGGTTAAGTCATGACTTATGATTTTGATGTGCTGCTAGTGAAACCTGAGAGACTGCATGACCTAGAGCCTAACCATGTCATTAGGATGACTTAATTATCATTTTTAGCCTAGGGGTAATTTGGTCATTTTGACTTATTTGAATTATTTGGTGATTTGTTGAATTGGTGAATTCTAGGTTGACTTGATTTGTTGAGACTTAGTGAACTAGCCTAGAAGCTAACCCTAGCCATGGTGACCCTAGTCTAACTTGAGTTAACCTATTTTAGTCATTAGAGAATAGTTGTAGAATGAGGGGACTTGGTTTAGTGAATTTAAGTCATGGCTTATGACTAAATGGTTTAATTGATCATGACTTAAGCCCATGAGCCATTTAGTGAACCCTAACCCTAATTAATGAACCTATGAGCAGCCACATAGGGATCCCCACCCTATTTAAATACTTGTTCATTAGGGCTTGCCTCTTTTTATCATTCCTACACTTGGAGAAAAGAAAGGTAAGTTTCTCCCTTCCAAAAAAATCCCATTTTATTCATTTGATCTCCTTTTTCATCCTAGTCTTTTGCATTGGATTCTAAATTGAGTTTATAGACTGTTGGTGGAGAGCCATTTCAGTTTTGGATCCATTTGGAGCAATTGGCCATCAAGAGGAACACCCCCCATTTGGAGCTTTCTATACAATTTGCACCTATAGGTAAAACCCTTTAAATTCATTTAAATTTTAGTTTTCTTTGCATATAGGGCTAGATCTAGGAGTCACCTAGGTGTCCCTGAAATTTGGGTGAATTTCGTGTCCGTTTGGTGTCCGTATCGGACACGTGTCATAGGGTATGTTAAGTGTTTGTTGTAATGCCACAAAGGAAAATTTTATGTTGTTTTTGAAAACTATTTGAATGAAAAAATTGTTTTATATGTGTTTATTGATTTTGTGTCCTACTGAGCACAATTCTGGACACGTTTGTGTCCAAAAATTGGACACACACGCACGCACGAGACGCAACACAGGCCCTGTGCAGTCCCCTGCTATCCGACACTCCTGTAGGACACGACACGAACTCCCAAGACCCTATTTTTGGCACAGGGGTCGGGGCAACCTCTGCCACTATCCTCCCAAAATTTGGGGTGAGATGGTGGAGTATTCGAGAAGTTATCGACCATGCACTGGTCGTAGCCTCTCGCACGCGCGCGCGAGAATCGCGTCTGATACGCGTCTCGTGCACGCGACACGAGTAACGTGGACACTGAGCAGGCTGTGGGACACACTCTTCTAGTCCTGGCGAACACCTAGACACGTGTACGAGGTGTCTAGTGTAGTGAGTCGTGTCCACGAGAGCTCGACACGGCTGCACGAGCCTGTCTGTACACTGTCATTTCCTGATTTCTGATACTGTGTAATTCACATTCTTGGACACATTGTATCCTATTATTTTGGACACGATTGGCCTCCAAGACATGTGGAATAAGTCCCTAATCTATGTACACCTAGTTTTCCAAATTTATTTCGATTTTGACCTTGAGATTGGTCTCGAACTGGGGTCACTCACAGTTCTCAAGTTTCGAGAGGTTGAGGTTTTTGATTTGCCTTTCCTGAGAATTTTATGTATGTTGCTGTTAATTGCCCTGTTTGATTCAAACACATGTGTTTTAGATTACCTAAATGTTGGTTAATGGTTGTGTTGAAGTTTGGAATGTCGAAGTTGGTATGGGACTGCTTGCAAACTGATTTTTATACACTGTTAAACTGTTAACTATACCACACACACACTATTGTATGTATAAATTCACTACACACACTGTCATTCACTGATTCCTGAGGACAGCCCTACTACACACACATTCTAACTGTCATAGACACCATACTGAATTCCTGAGAATCACTTCCCATGGACACATGACAGATTTTCTGAGATTTTTTTCCTATTAACAATAATTCCGAATCGGTTTCCTTCTAAATTGATTCTAACTTGATTTGTTAGTTTTCAAACTAAATCTTGGAGAGTTGCTTACTGTTTTTCTTTTCATTTATCCCTCACCGTTTCAGATTTTTATTACACACACACACATTGGTTCATGCTCTACACACACATGAACACCTAGACACTAACACATCTTCCTATTTTAAGTTCCTGTTTACACCCTTATATCACACTGAATTCCTATGTCCTGTAACACACACACACACACACACACACACACACACACACACACACACACACACACACACACACACACACTTTTGTTGTTTCCAGATTTCCTGAGATTGTCCAATTTTCTGAAATATTATCACTGATTCAGTGTCCACACACACATTTATTCAGTTGGGTTAACATCATGTAGTGTGAGTACTTGGTATTCTAGTAAAGGGGTATTGGGGGAAATCATTTGTGCCATAGGCTTTTAGCCATATGATTTATCAGTGTAGTGAGCCCTCTTGTGGGTGAGTGAGTGTAGTGAGTGAGAGAAGTATGTATTAGTGTGTGTACAGTAAGAAGAAGAGGGTAGCAGTGGCTTTGCAGCATCATTCATGGCAGCTGTAGCCTTGGCTTGGCATGAGATGCAACTGCAGTAGGCAAGCAGGGCAGTGGCAATAGAAGCAGCAGTAGGCTGGTCCCTGTGGCAGCAGCATAGGCCATGTTGGCCTGTGCATTAGTGCAGGATAGTGAGTTTGTGTTGTGTGGGTTGAGTGCTCGGTTTGAGTTGGGCAGTTGCCAGTTTTGTGTACAGGAATGTATGTGTCACGCCCCAGTACCGAAATACGGAGACAGACTAGGCCAGCTACTCCATATGAGGTACGTAACGTCATACGGCGATCGTGGCTGTCGAGAGACTAGGGGGTACATGCTACAATCAAGTCTCCTATGGTCCCACAGAGTTCTCTGTCTCAATCAATCAAGTCACATCGGCAATTAAATGAACATTAAAGATAAAGCAGTAAGGCGTCCCTGACGCTTCATCAAAATGATCATGAGAGACTAGCTTTATAATTTAGCTATCTCAGAGAGTCAGGAGTACAAAATTATACACAGCTGCAGTCTGTTTATTTACAATTCTGTACTGACACAAAATATCATGTAATCCGGCTAACAGGTGCCGGTGGCTAAATGCCGCACAAAATATAAGCAGGAGTGGTGGAGAAGAAACCCACTCGAGTCCCCGAACTGCCATGCTCCTAGTATGCACCATGGATGTCAGGGAGGAAGATCGTGTCCTCTGGCTCTGCTACGAGATCTGGCCAAACAAAACCAGCGGGGTCAGCCCCGAATAGCAAGTACCGCCAAAGGGGCACAAGAGTTAAGATTAAAAATCCAGATAATAGAATGATTGATAATAGTAATACTTATGCAGCTATTATAGGGTAGCGCAACATCCTCGAACCCATATGGCACCCTTACAACCAAACAAGGACAAAATGTGCCGCATGGAGTCGGGACGTGACGTACTCTATAACTTTCACATAAGTTAAAAAGGTATAAACAATAAAATCTCCTGATCGTGACTTCGGTCGATAGCCTATCGCAGCACAATAACCAACCCAACAATTAAACAAGAACATGGGTTGGATCATGTACCATGATAGACCATGTTCCTCAGTCATTCACAGAAGTAGCACTTCACAACCAGAATAAGTCTTCCGTTCATAACTTCGGTCCACAGCATGTCATAGTACGATAACCAACCCAACAATCAAACAAGAACATGGGTTGGATCACGTACCCTGACAGTCCGCTTCCCTCAGTTATTCACGGAAGGTAATAAGATACACGCAAGTCATTTTTGCGGCCAATCAAGTCTACGAGTTTCTAGTGGGACGAGGTTATCCTCGTATCATGTTATTTCAAAATCCTCAGATCGTATCTTTCCAGCAAGGCTAGCCAACCCAGGGGTTCGCGTAGACAGGTGTAATTGAGCACAGGTCCCTCGTAAGGCCACCTTGCCAAGACATATAATATATAGCAGGAATTAATCGGATACAGTCATCCGCTCGTTGCGGATGATACAGTATCCGTGGAGACCAGCCGGCGCGTCAAGACAATATCTCAAGGCGGCTGGTGTAACACGATCTCGGGATTTTGCCCTCCCCATGCATCTAGTATGTTTAGTTGCCTAATTTAACCCTAGGTGAAATCTTGGACTCACATGCTGTAGCCTGCATGATTATCCTCCTAAAGTCGTACTTTAGTACAAGTACCCCAAAGAGGATCCATGTCAATCAGTATGTCAACATGTGCTACCCTCCTTAGTGTAATGCATCATTGCAAATACGTCACGTGGAGTTACGAGTCATTTGTCGAGCATGAACAAGAACTGGGACATTCAGGTACATGTATCGGGTAGGAACACTTTGTTCTCCGGGGTCACATTAGTGCTCATATCATGCTCGGGACAAAAGGGTTATAGAAGAGCCAAGCTTAAAGAAATAAAACCAAAGCTCCAAGAGCCAATGGTTAAGCAAGGGGGTCAGGGGAGCAGCGTAGGTGAAAAGTCACGCACACTCAAGGGAGCAGTATACGTGAAAAGTCACGCACGCTACAGGGAGCAATGTACGTGAAAAGTCACGCACGCTAAGAGAGCAGCGTAGGTGAAAAGTCACGCACGCTACAGGGAGCAGCGTAGGTGAAAAGTCACGCACACTCAAGGGAGCAGTGTACGTGAAAAGTCACGCACGCTACAGGGAGCAATGTACATGAAAAGTCACGCACGCTAAGAGAGCAGCGTAGGTGAAAAGTCACGCACGCTATAGGGAGCAGCGTAGTAAAAAGTCACGCACACTCAAGGGAGCAGTGTACGTGAAAAGTCACGCACGCTACAGGTGTCACGACCCGCTACCCAAATTGTTGGACCAGGCCGAGTCATGCCCAGCCTGCGTTGAGATAAAACGTAGTAAGCTGTTCTAAAGACAACAGGATAAGACTAAATGTACTAACAGTTCTATAAGTGAAGAAGAATCATAAATGCTCCAAACACAAAAGTCATCGTATATAGTAAACGTCCAAGTACAAGTAAACTGAAAAGTAAAACTGGATACATGTCCAGTTACAAAATGATATAGTCTAATACATGTCTACTCTCAAAAGTCTAAGTAAACAAAAGACAACTAGGCGAGGTTCCCCGCAGGAACATCCTCGTAAAGCAGAGCCGGGTCCTCGGCAGTAACTCCATAGTATGAGTCGCAGAGTAACTCCTCCTCAGTAAGGACACCTACAACGTTATCCTGTCAGGACGGGAGCAAGTACTAAATCTAGCAAACTAGCATATGAAACATGGAAAATGAACATAAGAGGAAATAACTGGAAAGTATGGCATCACATAGTCTATCATGGCAAGGACACATATGTCATAGAGACAGACGTGTATGTAATGTTTAAAACTGTAGCAAGTACGTGATCGGTCAATAGATGTACAATGTACTGTGGTACATGTAAATAAAATGTACATACGTACAAGTCAACAAGCATAGGTGTACATCTGTACAAACATGCGGGGTAATGGCCTGCGGCAAAGTATGCATATAAAATGCGACCTCGTTCGCTACTGTAGGGGGGTCGTGATCACGTACAATACTATCAGTTTTCCCATAACCCATATCATGTGAGAGATACATCAAGACTGTTCTAAGCATGGTAGTAACTGATAGTACAACATGTAAAGATCTAACTTGCTACCCCAAGGATCAGCATTTAACATGGTGGGGTTTACAGTTCATTTATGTGACAATATGTAAAGTTCGTAGAAAGCACTTGCCTCTAGCAAAGCAAAATAAAATAATTTGAACCAAAGTTCAAATACAGGACCCAAGGCCATGAATCAAGTCCAATATGACTTGTACAGGTCTTGAATGTGTGAAAACACATTTGAGCCCAAATACCCATGCTAGGCTTGGACACCAAATGGTTGCAGTAATTTAAATATACAGAAAATACTAAGGGGTAGAAATGCAAAATATATATTAATATTTTAATAAGGTAAAGTTATGCATAGTAACTATAAAAGTATGAATATTATCTTATAAAGATAATTTATACTAAGCTAAGTAAAATACATACATAAAATAGTGTATATATATATATATGAAAATATATATACACAAATATAGGGATGTTTACATATTGGATATATATATATATATAAAAATTACATATATGTATATATATATATATATATATATATATATATATATATATATATATATATATATATATATATATATTATATATATATAGATATATAAGAAAATACTTATCTACATAAGATATATATATATACAAAATTAATGTATACATATATATATAATAGTATATATATAATAATATATATACATAAGGAAATATATATACATAAAGAAATATATATACATAAATATATATGTATACATAATACATATATATATATATATACATACACAAAATAATGAAGTATACATATATATATATATATAAATAGTAAATATATATATACAAAATTATAGTATATATAGAATAATACATATATATATACAAATATATGTATATACATATATATATATATATATATATATATAAATATATATATAATAGAAAAAAAAAGAAAAAGGAAAAGGAAAAGAAAAGAAACAACAGCAGTGGCAGCTCGAACCCGAGCCAACACAGCGCGCGCGCGGGGGGGGGGGGGGGGGGGGGGGGGGGGGGGGGGTTAGATTAGGATGGGCTGGCCAGGGGGTCAGCCCATCAGTTGTGTTAGGAAAAGGGTTGTGTTTAATTTATTTAGGTTCAAATTAATTAACATAAAAAAAATAAAAACCATCCTGTGTCCTGACAGTTAAGGACACAGGTATCCTCGTATCCTAGGCCTGTACGACACGCACGAGTTCAATCTCGCGTGTCCAGTTCCACACTTATGCTCGCCAGGACACGGCGAACAACATACATGCGTACGAGACACGCACGACACAGTTTGACACAAAATACTCACGTGTCCAGATCTGGGGGGGTTCGACGGTCGTGGACGGCGGAGGAGCGGTCGGGACGGTGGCGGAGCGGTGGCGATCGACGCGTCTCGTCGGGGCGCGTCGAATGGTGGTGGTGGTTGGCGGTGAAGGTCGACGGTGGGGCTGGACAGAGCTCGTCGGAGTAGGGTTAGGGTTTGGGGGTTCGTCGGGGAAGGACGGGGCAGCGGTTGGTCGTGGGGGAGATTTAGGGTTAGGGTTTAGTTAGGAGGGAAGAGGGGGTTGTTTTATAGAAGTTTGTGGCAGTGGGGGCAGCCGGGAAAGACGGGGGCAGCGGTCGTGGTCGGTCGGGGCAGGGGTCAATGGGAGCGGGTGAGAGCTGGAGGAGAGAGAGTGAGAGAGCTGTCGTGGAGGGGGGGGTTTGGGTAGAATTGCACTAGGGCCCCTCGAGATTAGGAAATTGCACTCCATATTTAAAACAATCAATAAATTACAAACTAATATACTAACAATTCTAATAATTGCAAAACACTATTAAAACAATTCAGAAAATTACAAAATGCTATTAAAACATTTAAATAAATTACAAAATGATATTTTTTGTATTTAAAACTTATTAAAAATTCATTTAAAAATTCTAGAAAAATTCCTAAAAATTCCTAAAAATTATTTAAGGCTATAAATGACATTAAAAATTTAATTAGCACTAATAAAACTAAATTTGAAAAACAGGGGCTTACAAGTCTTCCCTCCTTGAAAAATTTCGTCCTCGAAATTCACAAGGATTGAAGACCCGACAATATTCTAACATAGCAAGTAACGCAACAAGATGACTAAGGCTATGATCGAAACTAACCTCTAAGGTATCAAGCGGGAACGGGTGGTTCCCCCGCAGCGGTTGGATCGAACAAGTAAGGGTATCTCTCCCTCATGTCCGACTCCCTCTCCCAAGTAGATTCACCTGGGGAGTGACGGCTCCAAGCTACTCGTACTAGGGGTATAACCTTGTTCCTCAGCCTTTTCTCCCTCCTGTCTAATATCTCCACTGGCTGCTTAGAAACTGTAAGGTTCGGTCCGACCTCCAACTCTGAATGATCTAGCACATGACTGGGGTCTAGAACATATCTCCTCAGCTGAGATACGTGAAAGACGTCGTGAACTCCTGCTAGGTTGGGTGGAAGTGCAACCCTGTAAGCTACCTCTCCGATCCTGCCAAGTACCTCGAACGGCCCGATATATCTGGGGCTCAGCTTCCCTCCTCGTCCGAACCGGATCGTCCCTCGAGTAGGTGATATCTTCACTAGCACCATATCACCGTCTGCGAACTCCATCGGCCTGCGACTAGCATCAGCCCAGTGTTTCTGCCTGTCCTGAGCTACTCTGAGCCTGTCTCTGATCATCCCGACTTTCTCTGCTGCATCCGTGATCATCTCTGGTCCAAGCATAACTCTGTCTCCGACATCATCCCAAAAGAGCGGTGTGCGACATCGTCGTCCATATAGCGCCTCGAAAGGAGATATACCAATACTGGCCTGGTAGCTGTTGTTGTATGAAAACTCTAACAAGTGCAGATGGCTCTCCCATGATCCTCCGAAGTCCAGTACGCAGGTCCTCAGCATATCCTCCAGTGTCTGTATCGTCCTCTCGGACTGCCCATCTGTCTGCGGGTGGTACGCCGTACTGAACTTGAGCCTACTGCCCAACTCCTCCTGCAAGCTCCTCCAGTAGTGGGATGTGAATCTGCTGTCTCTGTCTGACACGATGCTCACAGGCACTCCGTGCAGGCGAACTATCTGCTGCATGTATAGCTCCACCAACTTCTCGGTAGAAAGCCCCACCTTGAAGGGTATGAAGTGCGCACACTTTGTCAGCCTGTCTACAATAACCCAAATGGCATCCTTCCCTCCTTGGGAACGAGGAAGCCCTGAAACGAAGTCCATCGTAATATATTCCCACTTCCACTCAGGAATGGGTAACGGCTGCAACAAACCAGCTGGCCTCTGGCGCTCCGTCTTGACCTGCTGGCAAACTAGGCATCTCGAGATGAAACGTGATACATCCCTCTTCATCCCGTGCCACCAAAGATGTTCCCGTAAGTCACGGTACATCTTGTTAGCACCAGGGTGAATAGAATATCTCGATCGGTGCGCCTCCTGTAAGACTGCCTCTACTAGATCTCCCTTTGGCACACACAATCGGCTGCCATGCCTCAGGGATCCATCCTCTGCTATAGTGAAGTCATCCAGCAATCCGGCTAATGTCTGGGGTCGAAGTCTGCGAAGGCTCTCATCTGTAGACTGTGCCTCCCGGATCTGCTCCATCAAACCTGACTAAATGTCAAGCGCCATCATCTGTATCACTGATCCTGGCCGAACTAGCTCGATACCGAGCTTCTCCAGATCCTCTCGCAAATGCCGATCAATCATCAGGTACCATGCCATCGGATGCCTGCTCAGCGTATCTGCTACCACATTTGCCTTCCCGGGGTGATACTGTAAATCGATATCGAAGTCCTTCATCAACTCCAACCATCGTCTTTGCCTCATGTTCAGCTCTTTCTGCGTGAACACATACTTCAAGCTTTTGGGGTCATTAAAGATTTCCACACGCTCTCCGTATAAGTAATGTTTCCATAACTTGAGTGCAAAGATCACCGCAGCTAACTCTAGGTCATGGGTAGGATATTTTCTCTCATGTGTCCGCAATTGCCTAGATGCATAAGCAATCACTTTCCCATGCTGCTGTAGGACACATCCTAGCCCCTTCCCAGAAGCATCACTGTAAATGGTGAAACCTCCAAAACCTGAAGGTAAAGTCAGAACTGGAGCGGTCGTCAGTCTCCTCTTCAGCTCCTCAAATGCTGTCTGGCAGTCCTCAGACCAAACGTACTCTGCGTCCTTCCGCGTCAGCTTTGTCATGGGTTCAGCTATCCTAGCAAAGTCCTGGACGAACTTTCTGTAATAGCCTGCTAAATCCAGAAAGCTCCTGATCTCTGAAACTGACGTCGGAGCCTTCCACGTCTCAACTGCAGCAATCTTCCTGGGATCCACCGAGATTCCATCTCCAGTGACTACATGGCCGAGAAACTCCACTCGGTCTAAAAAGAACTCGTACTTCGGCAATTTGGCAAACAATCTCTCCTGCCTCAGAATCCCCAAAACTATCCGCAAGTGCTCTGCATGCTCCTCTGGCGTCTTCGAGTATATCAGGATGTCGTCGATAAACACTACGACGAACTTATCCAGATACTGGTGAAATGTCTTATTCATCAAGTTCATAAAGACAGCTGGCGTATTTGTGAGACCAAATGGCATCACCAGAAACTCGTACTGCCCGTACTTCGTGTTGAACGCCGTCTTCTGGATGTCTGCTGGCCTAACCTTCACCTGGTGGTACCCGGATCTCAAATCTATCCTGGAAAACACCTTCGCCCCGCTCAACTGGTCGAACAAATCATCTATCCTGGGCAGAGGATATTTATTCTTGATGGTGATGGCATTCAAGGCCCGGTAGTCAATACATAACCGGACTGTACCATCCTTCTTAGGCACAAAGAGCACTGGCGCTCCCCATGGAGAAGCACTGGATCGAATGAAACCCTTTTTCAACAGGTCATCAATCTGCTCTTTCATCTCTATGGCCTCCTTGGGATTCACTCTATAGCAAGCCCGGGATACTGGTGATGAACCCGGCACTAGATCTATAGTGAACTCCATATCTCTGTCAGGCGGAAGTCCTGGAAGATCCTCTGGGAATACATCCATAAACTCCCTAATGATAGGGTATGGCGGTGCTGCGTCCCCGACTGTCGCACAACAGTTCTGCTCTAGGCTGATCTCCGGCCCTGCCCTCCTGACACTGAATGGTGCTGTGCCTGGGGGACTGAACAAAATACTACCCTCATGGCAATCTATAGATGCATGGGCATAGTTAAGCCAGTCCATCCCCAATATGATATCATAACCGGGGAGTGACATCACAAAGAATCGCCCCTCGAACTCTCTCTCGGCTATCATAATAGAGCATCTATAGCTAGCTCTAATAGGCACTGGTCCTCCTCCCGTCATTACTCTACTAATCTCCGCAGTAGGTGTAGATACTAAGTGATGTTCTTGCATAAACTCTAATGATAGGAAGCTATGAGATGCACTAGAATCAAACAAACATAGAGCTAAAAAAGTATGCAAATAAACATGACCTGTAATGACGTCAGCTAAGTAATCGGGCTCTAAAACCTGCTCCGGCTCCGGCTCAATGGCTAGGCTATAAACCTTCCCCTGAGGTCCCTTCTGCTGCTGCAGATGCTGCCCAAACCTCTGCTGCTGAGTCGGGAGTGGTCCTCTAAGCTTCGCTACTGGGCAGTCCCGAATCTGATGGGTGGCAGACCCACAAGCTAAGCACTGCTTCAACCTCTTCCTGCAGATGGACCTGTCGTGCCCTGGTCTTCCGCAGAAAGAACATATAGCTCCTCGCTGCTGCTGCTGGGGTCCCGGGGCTCAAACTGGCGAGGTCTGATGATGTGGTGTAGGGGGACGGTAAGTCTGTTGGGGTGGCGTCGGTGCTTTCTGCTGGAAAGCCTGACGCTTGGACGGTCCCTCATGATGTACAGAAGCCGGCCTCTTGCATGACAGAAGACGCTCCTCGATGCTCCGGGCTAACTCTAGGCTCTGGTAGTAGTCAGTCGTACCGTTCGCCACTATAAGAATGCCAATGTCTGGAACTAGACCATGGCAAAACCTACGGGTCATCTCCTCTGGATCAGCAACCAGACTAGGAGCAAAACGGCTCAGGCGACTAAACTCTGCCGCATAGTCATTAACAGAACGGTTCCCCTGCTGGATGTTCTGGAATCGTAGCCCCATGGCTACTCTAGCAGTGGTCGAGAAGAATTTCTTCTTGAACTGAGTCTTGAACTGGTCCCAAGTAGCTCTACCTCTCGCGAACAACGGCTCATTCCTGAACCAGATTCCGGCTAAGTCTATCAGCAGAAATCCTGCTACCTCGACCTGAAGGTCATCCGGTATCCTAACTCCCAGAAGCTTCCTCTCTACCAAATCTAGCCAGTCATCAGCTACTACTATGCCCTCAGTCCCTGAGAACTCCTTGGGATTCAGACCCATGAAGTCCTTGACCGTCCCCGCTCTCTGCCGTGGCTCTACATGTGGTGGGACCACGGGACGTCCCTCAGAACGCTCCATGCTCTGGCGGAGTAGGGTAGTCTGCTCCTGATGGGTTGTTAGGAACCCCTGGATCAGTGTGAGCAGCTGGGTCCCGTCGAGTGTGACGGAAGCCTGGGTGGGTATAGTGATAGGGGGTGGTGGAAGTATCGGGGCCTGCGGGGACTGGGATATGGAAGGTGGTATCTGGGTCTGTGGATCTGTGGAGTGGGGGAATGTGGTAGGTGGAGGTATATCAATCAACTGGTCAGCTGACTGGATATGGAGGGCCCCATTCTCGGGGGTAACATACTGGGATGAACGAGTAAGCACCATCTAAATTACACATAAAAGACTTATAAGGACTTTAAAAATAAGTAATCATATGCAAGAAAATCTAATTATAATAACAAACATGTGATGTATTTCCTATGTTGCAATCCTAGCATTCCTCTAAGTGTTCTAAGCGTCTTTCCTAATGTTGTCTAATTACCTTAAGTTCCTAATTGCAGGCATGCTTGGTACAATAACGTAACCAAACAGTTTAGTCGAAGACCTGCATGGGCCACCACTAAAAACATGTCACGACCCGCTACCCAAATTATTGGGCCAGGCCGAGTCATGCCCAGCCTACGTTGAGATAAAACGTAGTAAGCTGTTCTAAAGACAACAGGATAAGACTAAATGTACTAACAGTTCTATAAGTGAAGAAGAATCATAAATGCTCCAAACACAAAAGTCATCGTATATAGTAAACGTCCAAGTACAAGTAAACTGAAAAGTAAAACTGGATACATGTCCAGTTACAAAATGATATAGTCTAATACATGTCTACTCTCAAAAGTTTAAGTAAACAAAAGACAACTAGGCGAGGTTCCCCGCAGGAACATCCTCGTAAAGCAGAGCCGGGTCCTCGGCAGTAACTCCATAGTATGAGTCGCAGAGTAACTCCTCCTCAGTAAGGACACCTACAACGTTATCCTGTCAGGACGGGAGCAAGTACTAAATCTAGCAAACTAGCATATAAAACATGGAAAATAAACATAAGAGGAAATAACTAGAAAGCATGGCATCACATAGTCTATCATGGCAAGGACACATATGTCATAGAGACAGACGTGTATGTAATGTTTAAAACTGTAGCAAGTACGTGATCGGTCAATAGATGTACAATGTACTGTGGTACATGTAAATAAAATGTACATACGTACAAGTCAACAAGCATAGGTGTACATCCGTACAAACATACGGGGTAATGGCCTGCGGCAAAGTATGCATATAAAATACGACCTCGCTCGCTACTGTAGGGGGGTCATGATCACGTACAATACTATCAGTTTCCCCATAACCCATATCATGTGAGAGATACATCAAGACTGTTCTAAGCATGGTAGTAACTGATAGTACAACATGTAAAGATCTAACTTGCTACCCCAAGGATCAGCATTTAACATGGTGGGATTTGCAGTTCATTTATGTGACAATATGTAAAGTTCGTAGAAAGCACTTGCCTCTAGCAAAGCAAAACAAAACAAGCTGCGATAACAGTGCTATGGATGTCCAGTAACTCGTCGCTGTAGAAGTAAAATACAATAACTTAGTTTTACACTAAGCTAAAATACTAGGACACTAATTGGTGAAACACGACTTGTGATTGGTCACCTAGCCAAAATAATGACTTTGGCATAGGAGACCAATGTGGGGTGACACACTATGTTAACTAACTTTCTAGGGTCTTTACACTAGTGAGGGATGGGGTTCAACACGACTAAAACTCCAAATAACACAAAAAGCTACAAGTCGTAATTAATCAATAAATAAATCAAAAGATCATTGTGTTCTAACAATTTTAGAGATAGACAAAAAGCCTAGTTTTTCTTAAAGTAAAGTACCAAAGTGATCTTTATTAATCATAGAAATTTATTATAATTTTCTGAAATTTATTATCCAGTACAAATATTTTATAAAAATTAGTTTTCCTAAGTATACAGAAAGTGAGTTTTGGTTTCATATGCCAAACTAGTGGCAAAACAGTAAATTAAATACTACAAAAATTATACTAAATTAGCTAACTTAACATAGTATCTAAAAACTATTTTTCCATAATTTTAGCAATACTTTAAGTATTTTTAGAAAATCACAAACAACATTGCACACAATAATTAATTATCTGCGTATTTTGTCCATGTATATAATTTGAACCAAAGTTCAAATACAGGACCCAAGGCCATGAATCAAGTCTAATATGACTTGTACAAGTCTTGAATGTGTGAAAACACATTTGAGCCCAAATACCCATGCTAGGCTTGGACACCAAATGGTTGCAGTAATTTAAATATACAGAAAATACTAAGGGGTAGAAATGCAAAATATATATTAATATTTTAATAAGGTAAAGTTATGCATAGTAACTATAAAAGTATGAATATTATCTTATAAAGATAATTTATACTAAGCTAAGTAAAATACATACATAAAATAGTGTATATATATATATATATATATATGAAAATATATATACACAAATATAGGGATGTTTACATATTGGATATATATATAAAAATTACATATATGTGTATATATATATATATATATATATATATATATATATATATATATACAAAATATATATATATATATATATATATATATATATATATATATATATATATATATATATATATATATTTTGTATATATATATATATATATATATATATATATATATATATATATATATATATATAAGAAAATACTTATCTACATAACATAATATATATACAAAATTAATGTATACATATATATATAATAGTATATATATAATAATATATATACATAAGGAAATATATATACATAAAGAAATATATATACATAAATATATATGTATACATAATACATATTTTTTTTTAATACATATATATATATATATATACATACACAAAATAATGAAGTATACATATATATATATATATATATATATATATATATATATAAAAACAGTAAATATATATATACAAAATTATAGTATATATAGAATAATACATATATATACAAATATATGTATATACATATATATATAAATATATATATAATAGAAAAAGAAAAAAGAAAAAGGAAAAGGAAAAGAAAAGAAACAACAGCAGTGGCAGCTCGAACCCGAGCCAACACAGCGCGCGCGCGCGCGCGGGGGGGGAGGGGGGGTGGGGTTTAGATTAGGATGGGCTGGCCAGGGGGTCAGCCCATCAGTTGTGTTAGGGAAAGGGTTGTGTTTAATTTATTTAAGTTCAAATTAATTAACATAAAAAAAATATAAAAACCATCCTGTGTCCTGACAGTTAAGGACACAGGTATCCTCGTGTCCTAGGCCTGCACGACACGCACGAGTTCAATCTCGCGTGTCCAGTTCCACACTTATGCTCGCCAGGACACGGCGAACAACATACATGCGTACGAGACACGTACGACACAGTTTGACACAAAATACTCACGTGTCCAGATCTGGGGGGGTTCGACGGTCGTGGACGGCGGAGGAGCGGTCGGGACGGTGGCGGAGCGGTGGCGATCGACGCGTCTCGTCGGGGCGCGTCGAATGGTGGTGGTGGTTGGCGGTGAAGGTCGACGGTGGGGCTGGGCGGAGCTCGTCGGAGTAGGGCTAGGGTTTGGGGGTTCGTCGGGGAAGGACGGGGCAGCGGTTGGTCGTGGGGGAGATTTAGGGTTAGGGTTTAGTCAGGGGGGAAGAGGGGGTTGTTTTATAGAAGTTTGTGGCGGTTGGGGCAGCCGGGAAAGGCGGGGGCAGCGGTCGTGGTCGGTCGAGGCAGGGGTCAACGGGAGCGGGTGAGAGCTGGAGGAGAGAGAGTTAGAGAGCTGTCGTGGGGGGGAGGTCTGGGTAGAATTGCACTAGGGCCCCTAGAGATTAGGAAATTGCACTCCATATTTAAAACAATCAATAAATTACAAACTAATATACTAACAATTCTAATAATTGCAAAACACCATTAAAACAATTCGAAAAATTACAAAATGCTATTAAAACATTTAAATAAATTATAAAATGATATTTTTTGTATTTAAAACTTATTAAAAATTTATTTAAAAATTCTAGAAAAATTCTTAAAAATTCCTAATAATTATTTAAGGCTATAAATGACATTAAAAATTTAATTAGCACTAATAAAACTAAATTTGAAAAACAGGGGCTTATAACAGGGAGCAATGTACGTGAAAAGTCACGCACGCTAAGAGAGCAGCGTAGGTGAAAAGTCACGCACGCTACAGGAAGCAATGTAGGTAAAAAGTCACGCACTCTCAAGGAAGCAGTGTACGTGAAAAGTCACGCACGCTACAGGGAGCAATGTACGTGAAAAGTCACGCACGCTAAGGGAGACACGCTTCCAACAGGAAGCGTACTCAAGTCTGCGTACGCACGCTAAAGAGCGTGCGCAGCTCAGTGTGCGTAAGCTAAACAGCTCTGCACACTGCTCACTGTCTTCTCCAAACAGCAAGAACACCATGGTTGAACCCAAAGCTTCAAAATATCACAACTTGGCCATCCGAATTCCAAATTCGGATTTCCAAAGTTCCATCTTGGGTGAAATGGAATTCTCTTCCACATGGAAGCATCAAAACCCACAAAACCCCAACAAAAATAGATCAAGACCAAGGAAATCCGAAAATGATTAAAACTTAGATATACAAAAATCAAAGCTTCAAAATAGAAATTTCCAAGTTCTAAACTAGTATAGATTGAGGAGAAGAACATGTTTTGGCAAATAGTTTTGTAAGAAATTATTGACAAAATTATGGATCCATCTCTTGAGCAAGTTGGTACTTGCCTTGGTTGGTGGAGAAAATAAATGAGAGGAAGTAAATGAGAGGAGAGAGAATGAGATGAGTTATATATAAAGATCTTGGACCCATGGGTTCATGATGAACCATTGGTGAACCAAGAATAGGTTACCCAAATGAGCCAAACTGTAGGCCCAAATGCAGAAAATAAATTAGAAAATAATATTTTGTCGAATATTTTTGGAAAATGCATGAAGAAATACTGCATAACAAATATCGTATAAATTCAAGGTAAATATAATTTATCGGTTTACGTATTAAAATATGTATTCCAGGATTGGGGAGTGACAGTATGACTTTGGTTATACATTGAAGATTGGGATAAATATATGTGTGTGTTTGAAGTATTAGGACAGGTAGAGAGTGAGACATGGGTTGCCTTGGCCTGGCCTTATGCATTTCCCTGCAAGCAAGGGATTTCATGCATCTATTGAGCAATGACATTTAGCCACTTGCCTTGTCATGACCTGGCTGGGCATGGCCTTGACTTGGTAACAGAGCAGTAGCTGCAGCAGTAGGCTGAACAGTGGCTAAGTTGGTTGAGTTGGGTCCTTGTTGTAGCAACAGTAGGTTGTGACAGGTAGGACATCACATCTGATATCCTGGTAGATAGGTTAGGGGCTATTTGTCTAAGGGATGTAGATGTTGATACTCCTTAAACTGTGTGACAGTTGTTGGCCCAATGATTGTATCATATTTTTGAATATGGTTAATATGTTAAGTTTAGCATTTCTTTATCACTAATCTTCATACAATCGCTATAGCATTTCTACTTATACTTATATCTTTGGTGATATGTGCCCATTGGTTTACATCTTAGTGATATGAGCTTATCTATCTTAAATTTAATTGGGTTGCCAAAATCAAAACTATGTTTTTGATTGTGGTCATTCAATTAAGTTTAATCATTATGATATCACTAACATTTATGCCATCACCTTAGCACTTATACTTAAACTTTGCATAGTCCTAATGTGCTTTAACTTATCATACTTGCTACTATGTATATTGCTTTGTTCGTCTAACATGTACATGCAGAAAAGTAATAAACAAGATCAATGTGGACATATGAAATAAAGAAATTATGGTGGGCCAAAGACGACGGATCCCACAAGATTTCTCTGAACCACCCGACGATATCTCTGGAGCCACGCACCTCGTCGGGGGTTCGGGGGCGAAGCCCCCGAAAGGTATTCAGTTTTCACAAACTGGATATCTTTGGACAGCTGCCGCCAAGGAAAAAAGCCAGCACTATCAAAGGAAGAAGCCAAGCCGTGCCATCATCATTTCAAGACTCTGAAGAAGCCTGCCCCTGTCTAAGTTTATCTGGAGTCTGTAATGAGTCTTAGGAATTATTGTAAACACAAGAAATGAATGACAAAATCGAAAGCTAGGGCAGAAATAAGCCCAGGATCATTTTTGGTGGAAAACGGCATACCGACGGTATACCGGTGTATACCGACGGTATACCGGTTTTTGTTCACAGAAAGTTTCTGTTTACAAAACTGGCATACCGACGGCATACCGGTCCATACCGACGGTATACCGCTTCCGAAACGTTGAAATTCCAATGGTCGGATTTTCAGCCATTAATGATCCCAACGGCTATATTTCTAGCCGTTGCAATCCCAGACCGGTATGCCGCCGGTATACCGGATCATACCGGCGGTATGCCGGTTCGTGGACTGAAAAGTTGCCTTGAGCTCTTTTCAATGCTTTGGTTATAAATAGCCTTGAACCCCTTCATTCAAGGTTGATGCTTTCAGCCTAAAAATTTCCAAACCACCAAAGCTTATCCACATACAACTCTACAAAGCCTTCATTTGCCATCTACAAATTGTGTTAGAGTTATTGAGTTGAAAAGTGAGATCTTCATCCTATTATATAAGGAGACCATCCTAATTACTAACAAGATGCAGTGAGATTACTCCACAGCCACAAGCCCTGCAGACCATCCAGGTTACCCAGGTCGAAATTAGGGGTTGAATTCGGGTGGGTACACCGTCCAGGAAACGCATGTACCCTTAGATAGCTTGAAGGGTGCAACACATGACAGTGTGCTGGAAATGTGCCCTACTCGACGGCAGGCTACAGATCCCAAGCGCGCCCAGGTAACGGGATTGCCTGTAGCTGGAAAAATCTCTTCATGACTAATGTATTAATCTAGTTATTAGCCTTAGTCCATTTCTGTAGGTACTCCTGACCGTGGTACTCAGGAGTCCCCTCCTAGATATGATGTAAGACAGGACTGGATTATTTGTACAAGCACAATTGCCCACAGTGTCCAGGATGTTTATTCTTGTCAGGTCATGTCATGTCAGGTAGCCGTCGCAACAGCTGTTCAAGATAATCATGTCAGGTGTACTTGTCAGGAGTGCACCACGACGGGCCACTATCAGGTCATGTCAGGTTGGTCATATCAGGAGTGCACCACTACGGGTCACTGTTAGGTCGTGCTCAATTATCAGTTCTAAACATATTAAATAAATTCATGATTTTCAAGTTTATAAAAAAAAGCGTAAGGATATAAAATGGACGTAAAATATCTAATAAAATATCAATATTCAGGGCAATAGAAGAGCCATGCGGCTAAGGTATATGCGGCCAGGAATGATCACATGCGGCTGGAAGAGAACAGCCCATGCGGCTGAAGGGAATCAGGGTCTATGCGGGTCGGGATCAGTCAGTCATGCGGCTGAGAGGACTCGGGTCCTCATGCGGCAGCGGGAGACTGCGGTTTATGCGGCTCGCAAGTATTGGAGTTCATGCGGCTCGGATGGGCGAAGTCCCATGTCGTAGCGGGGAGCAATGCCTATGCGGCTGGAAGCAAAGGTGCATATGCGGTTCGGGAAGAAGGGCCCCATGCGACTAGAAGTACAAGAGCCTCATGCGGCCGAACTAAATACTTGCCGCATGAACTTGTCATGCGGTCAAGTCCAGTTGATAGTGCATGCGGTTTCGAAGCTGACTTGCCGCATGAATATTCATGCGGTCAAGTGCTATCATGCGGCTCGAAACTGTGCTTCTTCTCCAAATTTCCGAGAAGAAGTAAGCCATGGCTTCCAAGCTGCATAACTCTATCATCCGGAGCCCAAATCCGAACTTCCATAGGTCAAAATGGGGTAGAACGAAATTCTCTACAACATGAAACCATCAAAACATAGAAATAACAAGATTAAGTAGATCAAAACCCAAAAAATCCGAAAATAAAATAAACTTAGATCTACAAGAATCTAGCCATGGAAATGAGAAATGCCAAGTACTAAAGTTAGTTAAAATACTGTAAGGAAGATGATGAAGCAATAAAATTGGAGTTCCTCCATGAAGCAAGTTGCACTTACCTAGACCTCTCTCTTCTCTCTCTGGTAGGTAAGGAAGTAAATAAGAAAGAAGAAGATGATAAATGAAGAGAGAGAATGAAGAGGGCTAATAAATACAAATGGTGGTGGTAGGTAGGGGGTTCATCCAAGGGTTCATCATGAACCCAAGCAAAACCAAGCCAGGTCGAACCAACCCAAGGAAATAACCAAGCCAAGCCAATAAGGATTTCAGCAAGGAAATCATGCAATACAAGAATAAATACGTACACGTATTCCAGAAATACGTAATACGAACCACAGGCATTACAAAACCTATTGTGAAAGGTTGAAGTTGGAGAGTCTTCGTATCCAAACTCTCGGTTGAAGTTAGGGAGTCTTCGTATCCAAACTCTCGGTTGAAGTCGGAGAGCCCTTCGGATTAAAGCTCTTGTGTAAGAAGTTGGCGAGTTCTTCGGATCCAAACTCGTGTGTAACTATTTGCTCAAATAGTGGATTAAAGCCGGAGAGAGTTCCGGGACTGGACTGCCTCTTAGGAGGATACCAGGATATATCGGGTGTCGGTATTGTGTTTGCTTCTTCTCTTGCACTTATATTTTTAAATTGCCAATTAGTTTGTGCTAAGTGTTTGATTAGTTAGCTTGACCCTATTCACCCCCCCCTCTAGGGTTACTACAACAGTGTCATAGGGTCGTGTTTGCATATAAGCATTAGAGTAGGTTGGGAAGTTGTCTATGGAATTAGTATTGGTGTTTTAAGAAGGGTAGGTAAGGATTTGTGAATCACCTATTATGTGGATATAGGTATACCATAGTATATATGTTATGATTATATACTAGTGAGTAATGTATATATATGGGTTATGGCCTTAGCCATTTGGACTAAGTAAAGGGTACATGAGTTATGAAATGGTGTGAGGGTGAGTTAGAGTAGAGTTATGAGTTCTACTAATGATATTGCGTTTAGGTCAGGGTATCATATAGGATGAATGAGTGTCAGTTAGCTTGAGTTAGTAAGGATAGAGATGGCATGTAGCATATATACTTATCTTAGTATACCTTAGCCTATACTTGTGTTAACCTATAGTTTGACCTAGAAATAGACTCACTGGGCCTATTTGGACTTGTAGACTAAAGTTGACTAGTACCCTAAATAGTTGACCTAGTATGACAAAAGATTGACCAATGTTGACTATTGACCTTGATTGACCCTAGATAAGTTGACTAGTTTGACTAAAATATTTGATTAGAGTTGACTTCGACCTAGATTGGCTTAAAAATCATGTAGATGCATCATAAATTTCATTTGTCTTGTTTTAAACATATTATAACCTGTATTCCTCTGTTTAGGACATTGTGACTCAGTTGCAGACATATGATATTACACTACTCTTTTCAGAGTAGCAGGCGAGTACATTCTCTGATAGTTCTTTCATTATTTGATGATTACTGTGATTCAGTTCTAGTATAGTTCTATTTGATTCTCTGTCACAACATGTATTAATATTTTAGATTCATTTACTCGCAATACATGTACTTGATTTGTCTAACCCTATTACTCGAATCACTCACAAGACTCATCTACTCGAAACACCTACAAGTATTAAATGTACAAATCATACAAGAATCATCATTACAAGAACGATAGCCATCGCTGCTGGGCCGGTATGCGATGTGCCGTATTCAACAAGAATCACCAAACAAGAATGATAGCCATCACCGCTTGGCCGAGCGTGCGATGTGCCGTATTACAAGAATGATAGCCATCACCGTTTGGCCGAGCGTACGATGTGCCATATTACAAGAATGATAGCCATCACCGCTTGGCCGAGCGTGCGATGTGCCGTACTCATTACAAGAATCACCTACAAGGATTAGTGTACAAGAATCTTACAAGAATTACTTCACTCAAATCATCTAGAAGAATCATCTACTAGAATCATCATGTACAAGAATCATTTACTAGACTCAAATTGTATTAGACTCACATTGGGATTACACTCAACTTATATTGTACAAACTGGACTTATAACATGTTACCCTAGTTCAGCTAGATCTTATTTTACAGTCTTCTTTGCCATCATTCTTCTTTTATTTCATTACCTTACTTTTCTTGTACCTTTGCTATTTCTCTACATCATTACCTGTATAAAACTGCCATATTCATCAATAAAACTGTCTATAACTGCTTTATAGTTCTCTGTCATTTAATTGGGATTTCTTGATGAGTTGTACTCGTTCCTGTCCTGACTGGACCTGTTGAAAATTTTACAGATGACTGCCCTGAGGACACATGCCCTACATGTTACAAACCAGGAGATGGCTTAGCTACCTATGGTCCTGACACTCAGGAGTGATCGGGAGTTTAGCTAGTCTGTCTTGTTTTAGTTTTTCTGTTTAGAACTGGAGTTGTATATAGAGATTTGAGACTTGAGATGTATTTGAGATTGTTGAGCTTGTTGTTATTTTATTAGTAGTTTTGTTGTCTTCAAATTCTTAGTTATATTTCGGTGTTATCTTATCGTGCTTAGACTGTGATTGAGTTACACCATATCTTATACTTGTCCTCCGTTCGGAGTTGATCATGATTAGTACATTATATACTGCATGAGTTGATGATTAGTTAGAGACTTAGAACAGCGTTCTACCGCCGACACTGCGGCGTAGGCTGGACGTTGTTACGTGCTCGTACCCTCACTGTGGGTGCGGGTCGTGACAGCAGATATTGATCCAGAAACGCATTCTTGAACGAGACCCATGAGATCTTCCCATTTCTAGCCGTTGCAAGCAGTGTCGGCTTCTTCGCCTTCCACCTGTCCTTTGCCCGCAGTCGTAGAAGCAGAACGGCACAAACTACCTTCTTGCTACTCGGAACTCCTACGAACACGAACAGACTCTCCATTTTATTAATCCAGTCCATCACCTTGTCGGGTGACGTCCTGCCTTCAAATTCCGGAGGTTTCGCGTCTAAGAAGTCCTTTGGCCTAAAGGAAGAGTGTCTTTGCGCTGGCTGGGGTTCGTCACCCTCTACGGGCTCAATCTCGGGCGTTCCCATTGGTTTGGTCGCTGCGGTAGTACCTCGATTTGCCGCTAGCGTCGTTACAAGTTGGGTCAAGGATTCCAACTGTTTCTGTTGGGCCTCAATTTGGGCCTGTTGCATTTGGCCACGTTCATCATTGTCTTGCCTTTGTAGTTCCAACAATGTTATGATCCGTTCTATCAGATCTGTCGAGGAAGCTGGTCGAGTAGGGACCATTTCTCTACAAAAGAGTATAACTTCTGTCAGTCTCATAAAATATTATGGACTTATTGTATGGGGCATTGGTTTTCATAACTCAAAATCGGGACTCTTTTGAAAGCCATCAAAATACTTTATATGCTTTTTCGAAAACGATATTTGCAAGAGGCCAAGGACGATATTTGAAAGAAGTATTTAAGCTTAATTTTCATGCATTTTAGGGTTTATTTAATTTTTTTGGTGCCATAGAAATTGGAAAAGAGAAGGAAACTAGGGTTTTGATGGAGATGGTGATGATGTAAATGGTGGAAAAGAAGATGAAGATGAGAAGAAAACTAGGGTTTTGATGGAGATGTTAGAATAGAAATGGTGGAGAAGAAGAAGAAGAAGATTGATAGAAGAAGAAGAAGAAGAAAGTTAGGGTTTGTGAAGAGAGAGAGTGAAATTTAGAAATGAGATTGATTTTTGGGGTTTGGGAGAATGTGAGGTTTGGACATCCCCCTGAGTGGAATATTTTGATAGTCCGAGTAAAATCTCCTCAAATCCTGCACTACTAAAATAACCCAGATTAGCGACGTCAGGAGACGTCGCTAAATACAGGAAATACGTCGCTAACAATAATTTGCGACGTATTTAGCGACGAAAAAGCTACATCGCTTATAGGCAAGTCGCAGATGGCAATTTAGTCGCCAAACGTCGCTATTTGCGACGTGTAGTTAATTGTCGCTAGACGTCGCAAAATGAGCGACAGATAGCGACGTATAAGTACGTCGCCAATATTGCGACGTAAAGCGACCACTAGCGACGCTTCAAAAGTTTATAAATGATGACGAGGCATGGCATCCACGTGGCCACGTGGGCAACGTAGCGACGTATATTAGCGACGTCGAGCGACGTAACGTCGCTAGTTAGCGACATATAGCGACGTCTGTGTGACGTCGCAGTACGTCGCAGACCGTCGCTATCCGTCGCTAATATAAAAAAAATTTAAAAAAAATATAATTGATATTTTTGTTATGCTGTGTGTCTGTGTTTACAGTGTGTGTGAAGTACAGTGTTCGAACCATCGACAGTTTCGCTTACTGTTGTATGTTTTATCTTTGATAGAAAGAGCAACAGTTCAGGGTGCACTTCTCAGAGCTTCCTCTTCACGTCCTTCACCTTCTCGGAAACCTTTACGACGTCCGAGAAAGTGAAGGACGTGAAAATGAAGCTCTCAGAAGTGCACCCTGAACTGTTGCTATTTCTATCCAAGATAAAACATACAACAGTAATCGAAACTGTCGATGGTTCCGAACACTGTATTTCACATTCACTGTAAACATAGACACACATCATAACAAAAATACACAATATATTTTTTTAAAATTTCGGCAGCATCTCCTTTGTATATCAGATCATCGTTTATAACCCAGCGTAGGTATATTTGTCATCCCGTCGCAGATATCACAAAGTAAATATCACAATAAAAATAGGAGGCAGTGCAAAGTAAATATCACAGACACACATCCTCACAAACATCCAATAGAGTCAAATAAAAATGAAAGCTGATAAAAAGTCTCCCACCAAGTGTATAAACAATAGTGTATGAATAAACAATTTGCCCATAGGGCCAATACATACAAGTCATAAAAAAACCAATAAAATCACTGCGGACCCCTGCCGCGCAACTGGGATAGAATGTAGTCATACTGCTCCTGGATGAGCTGTACCGTAGGGGCAGTAGGAGGCAGTACAATGTCTGGAGTCGACGCCGGAGGCAGTGCAGTATCTGGAGTCGGCGCCGTCGATGGACCCGGAGGACGTACCTGCTCCAGCTCTCGCAGTCGCTCACCATGCGCAGCAAGGGTACTCACCACCTTCTCACTATACTGAGCGAGTGAGAGAGAAAGGCTCCTCTGCGATCCGTCCAGCTCGACCTGTCTACGCTTCGTGCGCTGCGTAGACTCGGTGAGCGTCTGCAAGTTGGCAGCTGCAGCCTGATGCAGACTCATCAGCTCCTGTATACTGCGCTCGACCGCATCAAATCGTCCGGTGACGATCGGAGGGTCGGATCGTCGCTCGACCGCATCAGAAATCTGCTGCTGCAACTCGTGATGCAGCTCCTCGATCTGACGACGAACATCCTCAGCTCGTGACGACGCCTGCGTAGCCGGAGACTGCGCACTGACAGAGGGGGCCCGGGATGACTCCGAAGCCAAATACGCGCCGTAGGATCCCGTACCGTAGTACGTACCCTTCTGAAGACCGCCAACGACGGTCATCCAGAGCTCGTCCGACGATGGCTTTGCAGGCGGCTGGGAGGAAGTACCAGCCCCTCCCCATACCCCTGCACCCACCCCAACCCTCCCCTGCCTTCCCTCCCCTGCCCCCCTCCCCCTGCACCCACCCCAACCATGCCCCCCTCCCCCTACCCCTGCACCCCCCGGGTACCCCCACCCCTCCCTCCACCCTTCGACAGTAAGACCCCCCCACCCCCTGCACCCAACCCCACCCCTCTCTCCCCCCTCGACAGAAAGACCAGCCCAGCAGCTAGGGTTAGAGTTCTCGTGTCCGTGTCTGTGTCTAGATAGCTAGGGCTAGGGTTAGGGTTTACCTGAGGAGGGTGGCTTCGTCGGAGGATGGAGGCGGCGAGGAGGGTGGCTTCGTCGGAGGAGGAAGCGGCGAGGAAGGCTCCTTCGTCGGAGGAGGGAGGCTGGTCGCCGGAGGGAGGGGTCAACGGGCGAGCGGGGTCTCCGGGGGGAGAAGGGGGAGGGTCTCGCCGGAGGGAGTGGTCGCCGGAGGGGGAGGGTTCGCCAGGGGGAGAGGGGAGAGCGGGAATAAATTTTTGGGTGAAAATTTTGGGATTTCGATCGGGCCAGGAACCCTATATGAAATAAAACAGCGACGCCTACATGATACGTCGCAAGCCAGCGACGTAAATTATACTACGTCGCTGAACGTCGCTACGTAGCGACGGACAGCGACGTGTAGCACAAGACGTCGCTATATGCAATTATCAGCGACGCGTATTTCTGCCATCGCTAATATACGTCGCTATTTAAGCATATTTTAGTAGTGCTGGCTAGCCCTAATCTTGGCTAGCCCCGATCAAAATGTTATGTGCCCTTATAATTTGTCTTTTGTTATTATCCATAGTACAGATAATAACAAAGTAACTAATAGATAATACTAAACTAGAAGATTAAACAAAATCAAACTAAAAGATAAAATCAAACCAATCTAAAACAAACCAAACAAAGAAAACCGAAAAAAAAACCAAATTTTTTTTTTTTGAGTTGGGCCAGTTGCGCCAGTGCAACTGGCGCCAGAATTGAGAATGTGTTTTTTAATAATTTTTTCTCTGGCGCCAGTTTTACTGGCGCCTGATTTCTTCTTTTTTTTCTTTTTTTTGGCTGGTGCCAGTTGCACTAGCGCCCGCCAGATCCCTTATTTGTAAATATTTCAAATTTATCTTCTTTTATGCAAATTAGATAAACTTTCTCTCTCTATATGAATTTTTTTGTTTTTAAAATAACAGCTATGAGAGATGAATGATCTGATTTTGAACCTTTTAAGTAGTAATTTTTAAACCAATCCAGCCTATACTTTGTAATTGAACTATTCTGAAAGTTTTTCAGAAAAATAAAATTAATTATATTTTCATATATAAACAAAATCCTTATAAAGAAAGATTATATTATTACTTTTCCAAATAATAGCTTATATACTCATATAACTTACAAGCATAAAATAATTTACAAATAGTAAATTATAAATGTTGAGAGCAAAACATTCATTACCGCATCTTCAAATGGACACTATATTTTATGACAATCATTTACTACGACATCAAATAAACCCTAGAATTTAAAAGGAATTTAAAAGATCTCACCATTTGGAAGAAGTATCGTTAGATTGTAGCTCAAGAGAAACAAAAAGAAAAAAAATATAGTAGAGGATCAGTAGTTGTAGTTATATTTTTCTGGTAAGGAGGCAAATAGAAAAAAAAAATGTAAACCTTCAAAACATTATGTGCTTATAAAGACATCCAAAATTAAAATGCATTTGTTTTGCTCCCAACTCAAACAAATTATGCAGAATCATTTTCTTAACAAATCATGAACGGTATAGCTCAAAAAAATCTATGAAACCGATGAAAAGAGTCAATTTTTATTTATCCACTAAAATTTAATGTTCAATCTTTCCATTCAATAGTTAGACATTTAAAAGCGAAGAAAAATAACAATAATTTAAGACCAAACTTGATAGGTCCCTAAGGTAGTAGTCTAGGCACTAGCTTACTGTAGTGCGGGGGGCTGTCCAAACACAGGTCTCGAATTCGAATTCTCTCTTAGACGGTTGGATGATTTTGAACCACGGTCCAACTTGAAAAAAGAATATTAAAAAAAAAAAGAAAAAAAAAAGATGACGATCAAACTCGAAATCTAATTAAAAGTTGACAGGCACTTGAGTTTAAGAACCCTATTATGAGACTATTTTTGATTTGATATGTCTACCAGCTAGGAGACTAATTTTGCCGACCACTATTCCAACGACTTGGACATTTATGTAATTTTATTTTATTTAAAAAACAATCAGTATCTCTTAATATGAATTACACAAGGGTCGGCTTGACAATTATTTGAGTAATTATAAGGTATTTTTAAAATAACAGCTATGAGAGATGAATGATCCGATTTTGATAAGTTTTAAACCAAATCAACCTATATTTTGTAATTGAACTATTCTGGAAGTTTTTCAGAAAAATAAAATTATTTATATTTTCATATATAAACAAATCCTTATAAAGAAAGATTATATTATTATTTTTCCAAATAATAGCTTATACATTCATATAACTTGCAAGCATAAAATAATTTGACAAATAGTAAATTATAGATGTTGAGAGTAAAACATTCATTACCGTATCAAATGGACACTATATTTTATGGCAATTATTTACTATGACATCAAATGAACCCCAGAATTTAAAAAATATCACAATTTGGAAGAAGTATTAGATTGTAGCTCAAGAGAAACAAAAAGGAGAAGAAAAAAAAATAGGGTTATTTTGTATAAGGGTACCAAGTTTTTGATATAATTCGACTTTGGGTACTGAATTTGTCCGTTTTAGAGTTTGGATACTCGAATTTTTTTAGTGACACATTTTAGTGACAAAAGTAGACTTTCAGTGACGAAATAAGACTTTTAACGACGAATTTTCGTCAATAAATGTGTCACTAAAAAGTTACAGTACTCAAAGTCTAAAACGGACAAACCTAGTACCCAAAGTCTAATTACATCAAAAATTTGGTACCCTTATACAAAATAACCCAAAAAAATATGGTAAGTAGTTGTAGTTATATTTTTTGATAAGAATATAAATAAATAAAAAATAAAAACCTTCAAAACAACATTATCCATAAATTAAAATGCAATTGTTTTAATCTTGACTCAAACAAATTATCCATAAACATTTTTGTTCACACATCATAAACGATCGGTTCAAAAAAATATTCAAAACTGATGAAAAGAGTCCATTTTTATTTATCCACTAAAATTTAACGTTCACATTTCCATTCAACAGTTGACATTTAAAAGCAAAGAAAAATGATACATCATATCCGAACCATTTAATTTAAGGATTATTTTATATAAGGATATCAGGTTTAGGATCTAATTTTACTTTAGGTACTTAAATTTATTGTTTAGTGACGAACATTTGTCTTTCATAACTCATTTCGTCACTAAAATGTGTCGCTAAAAAGCAACGAGTGGTATCCAAAGTATAGATGGAACAGATCCAGTACCCAAAGTCTAATTAATTATTCCTGTATGCGATGTACCGTGCGAGATGGTAGAGAGGCTCCGCCCGAGCGGGGTCGAACCCGGCCAGCTCCGCCTCGGCGCGCTCCACCAGCTCCGTCGCGAAGGCCCTGGCCCCGTCGAGGCCCATGAGCTTGGGGTAGGTGGCCTTGTCGGCGGCGAGGTCCTTCCCGGCCGTCTTCCCGAGCTCCTCCGACGTCCTGGTGACGTCGAGGACGTCGTCCACCACCTGGAAGAGCAGGCCGACGCACCTGGCGTACCTCCTCACCCTCTCCACCTCCCCCTCCCCGCCTCCCCCGACCACCGCCCCGCACACCGCCGCCGCCTCCAGCAGCCTCCCGGTCTTGTGCTCGTGGATGTACTCCAGCTCCGCCAGCCCGATCCCCTTCCCCTCGCTCTCGATGTCGGCGATCTGCCCCGCCACCATCCCCTCCGACCCCACCGCCCTCCCCAGCTCCGACACCACGCGCAGCACCCTCTCCGCCGCCACGCCCGCCTCCGCGCACCGGTCCGACACGTGGTGGAACGCCAGCGACAGGAGCGCGTCGCCCGCCAGGACCGCCACGTGCTCCCCGTATGCCACGTGGCTGGTGGGGCGGCCGCGGCGGAGGTCGTCGTCGTCCATGCACGGGAGGTCGTCGTGGACGAGGGACATGGTGTGGACCATCTCCACCGCGCACGCGACGGGCATCGCGGCGGCCTCGGCGCCGCCCACGAGCTCGCAGGAGGCGAGCGCGAGGGCGGGGCGGACGCGCTTCCCGCCCGCCAGGAGGGAGTAGCGCATCGCCTCGTGGATCGTGCGCGGGCGGCGGAGGGGCACGGCCCGGTCGAGCGCCTCGTTGACGCGCCGCGACTTGGCGGAGAGGTACTCGCCGAGGTCGAACTCTAGGGACGCCGGTGCCGGTGACGTCGTGTCCGGTTTGGATACGACGCGGCATCGGCGTGTCGACGGAGGCTTGTTGATGGTTGGCTTTGCAGGAAGAGGAGTGCAATGGTGGTGGAGGGAGAGAAGACTAGAGATGGAAGCCATGAGCAAGAATGACAGAGAGAGAGAGAGAGAGGATGTGTTAGTATATTTATATATAAAAAAAGTAATTAGTATTTAACCCTCTTTGATTAGGAACCATGAGAGAGAGAGAGGGAGAGATAGTATATTTATATAAAAAGAGTAATTAGTAACTAACCCTCTTTGATTAGGAATCTTGTTAGCAATCACCCGAATAAAATTCGTATTATACGCGAATTTTTCCATAACTTTCAAAAACGTATAATACTTGCGTACTTTTGACAGATTCAAATCAGTACGTAAATTTTAAGTATGCGAAGTTTTAAACGTATTCCGTATAAATTATTAAAAAAATTGGCAAAAAAAACGTGTTGAGAACCTGTTTAATTAATCAAATTTAACAACATAATTAAAAATGTGACGTTTTTAACCTCAATATTTTATTTTTTGAATATTTGTCCGAATTTTTGAACGTATTTTATTTGCACTGAGCCGATATATACTCGTTCTTTTATCGTCTCGATTTTTTTCCATTTGCCGAATTGCTAACAAGGATTAGGAACCGAAAGGATGCTTTCCAGTAGACAAAGACAAACATGGTATTTGCTTGGCAGAGATTAGACAAGTGAGGTTAGATGCTTGCTTCCTCCCCTAATCTTCCTATTTCTAATTTTCTATTAATCATCCAACTATATAATATTGGTGAGCCCTGAACCTTAGTAAATTTTATGTGGGACTAAATTATAGAGAGAAAAAAACAGAGAATATATGTATTATTATACTACTAGAGAGGGGTCATGGTTCACTGCTGTAACATTATGAGCATGACACACTGATTTTTTTTTTTTTTTTTTTTTTTTCCATTGAGAGATCAAATGGGACATCAATTGGCATAACGGTCATTTTGATGTCTCAAATTCCAAATTTATGTGATCCAATGGAGACATTAAATTTGGTTCTCCAATCTCTCTCCAAATATCATTTTGATGTCTCAAATTTCAAAGAGGGCTGTTATCTTGTCCGTGCGCGGGCCAGCCTTTCGCCGCGTGGGTCTGCAGGCAAGTTAGCCTTTTTCAATTTCAAAGTCACCACTCCAATGGAAACATTAAGGCTATGTTTGATTGGGCTTTTTTTTCATAGAAAATATTTCCATCACAAATTTTTCACCAATTGTAGTGTTTGATAGTATATATTTTTCATAGAATTATTTTCCTAAAAACTAACATTTTCCATATTTTCTTATAGAATGCTGGAAAATAAAACTTGTCCAACCCATAAAAAAAATATTATATTCCATGGAAAATAACTATTTTTGTTGAAAATAATGACAACCAAACACTCAAATTAAATTTTTCATAGAAATTTTTTAGTGATGAACATGAAATTATTTTCCTAAGAAAATAATTTCATGAAATTAATTTCCATGTTGCAATCAAACCCACCCCTAAATTGAATATCTAAGTTCTGTACAGCAATCTAATGAATATTTTGAGTATGTGACTGAGACATCAAATAGAATATCAAAGTACTGTACAGCAATCAAATGAATATTTTGATGCTTCATTTTGATGTTTTGGGTTGGAGATGTTCTAACAACACTAAACTATGTGAGTGTGTAAATAGGAATATCAAAGTACTACTGACTATCAAAGAAATCTATTCGCAAGAAGCCATGAGAGAGAGAGAGAGAGAGAGAGAGAGAGGATGTGTTAGTATATTTATATAAAAAAAGTAATTAGTATTTAACCCTCTTTGATTAGGAACCGAAAGAAGCTTTCCAGTAGACAATGACAAACATGGTATTTGCTTGGCTAAGATTAGACAAGTGAGGTTAGATGCTTGCTTGCTTGCTTGCTTCCTCCACTAATCCTCCTATTTTAATTTTCTGTTAATCATCCAACTGTAAATTTTGGAAATATTTAGTTGGAAATTTTGGACTCACATACTATAAGGCCTCGTTTGGTTCACGGAAAAGAAAAGGAACTAATTCTTTGACATTTTTTTCTCTTTGGAAAATTGTATTTTTTGTGTTTTAAAAAATTATAAAAATTGGAAAGAAAAGTGAATACCTAGAGATGGAGAAAATAAATTTTTGAGTTGGTAGGAGAAACCACTTTTTCTCCTTTTTTTTTTCCACTTGGGAATTTTTTTTTCTTTTTATTCCAACACGTGTGGGCTCAGTTAAATCGTGTGTCTCTTCTTGGAAATCAAATTAATTTCTTTCTTATTTTCTTTGACATCCAAACAAAAAAAATGAACCACTCTCCTTTCCCATTTTCTAAGGCTTCAATTCCGTAAACCAAACGTGGCCTAAGAGCAGCTCCAATTAGGGGTGAACAACGATTCGGTTCGGTTCAACATATACAAACTGAAATAAACATAAGCCGTATTTCTTAAAACAAAAAACTAAACCGTTTTCACAAAAATCGAAACAGAACCGAATCGAATTAATTCGATTCGATTTTCGGTCGGTTCGATTTCATGGATCAATGGCTCGGGCCTTTACATCTTAAAAATGAGTTAATCTAAATAACAAATCTTACAAAAACTGATATTGTTTTAATTTAAATGAGTTAATTTAATTTAATTAAATATGGTTCTCCAACCTCCTCGATGCATTTCATTTGGTTTGCGGAAAGGAAAAGAAATTGATTCTTTGTTTTTTTTTTCCTTTGAAAAATTATAATTCTCATCCATTTTTCTTTACGGTGTTTGGAAAGACTGGGATTATAGTCGGAATATATCTTTACTTTTCATTATAGTGTTTGGTGTTTGTAAGGAAAGAAAACAAAATAAAGTTATTTTTTTAATAATACTCTCGTGCTAAGGAGAAAACTTGTTACTAAGTAATATTTTTTTCTAAAATGTATTATGGATAAAAATGGTAAATAATGTAGGATCGTTGAGCACCTCTAGATGGGGGGTGAATAGAGTGTGTGCGTGTGCAGCGAAAAATAATCACCAATTAAAATATTAAGCAGTTATATAATATGGCAGATAAAAGACGGTAAATAAAATGCGGTAAAGTAAGAGTCAAGAATTCAAACTCAGTGAACACCACGATGTATATTGGTTTCCCTCTGAGAGTACTAGTCAAGTCGCGAGTACTCTTGCTCGCTGTTAATCCACTATGGCACAAGCTTTAACTGAGTGCTTGCAACTCTTACAACACCGTGCTTGGTGACAAGTGTACGACCGACTTCACAACACCGTGCTTGGTGACGAGCGCACGATCGACTCCAAAAGGCAATTGAAAAACTGAAACATTTTCTGAATACAACCTCCGATACAACTCTTCAATACCAAACTCTAGATTAAACAGAAACTGTACTGGCTTGGTTCAGAGAAATCTTCTTGTATTATGCCGTCTTTGGCACATCAATAATTCTTCGTTGCATATGTCCTGGTTTGATCATGCTTACTGCTTGTCTGCAAGTACATGTTAGACGAACAAAACAATATAATACAGTATGATACAAGTATAGCAATATGATATAGACCATTTAGGACAATGTTAAGTTTAAGTAGCAACATGATAGTGAATACATGAATATTAGTGACATTACTAGTTAAACTTAATTGATTTGTCATATTCAAAAATATGATATAATCATTGGGCTAATAAATAATATTTCTGAGCAGGGATATTTTAGTCAAAAAAATTATAATAAATGTAAGAAAGTTGGAGGAAAAGTGATTCCTTAGATGGATAGGGGTAACCACTTTCCCTCCTATTTTTCTATTCCTTGAATTTTTTTTTCCTTTCCAACTTTCTTTGGCTTCTAAACACAGAAAATGAATCAATTTACTTTTCCAAACTCAAATTCCGGTAACCAAACGATACCTTTTGGTTCCGGAGGAGAGATAATTTGGTTCTACAATCTCTCTCCAACTGTCATTTTGATGTCTCAAATTCCAAATTCACCGTTCTAATGGTGACATTAAATTTGGCTACTTATGTGGGAGTATGCGACTTTGTTGGGACACCAAATAGAATATCAAAGTACTGTAGCAGCAATCGAACGAGTATTTTTCATTCTTCATTTTGATATTTTGGGTTGGAGATGAGTATCGAGAAATTTATTACTCACTAATGGCACCACTTTTTGCTGCGATTTACTTGTTTGTGTGAATCCAGAGCTTAGCCGAAATTTGTGTTTGGCTGAATTTTTTTTTTTGGACAAATCATTAAACGTCGTTCGTTGAGGTCATCAACACGTGGGAAGACATGTAAATGTGGCCACAATTTACTGAAGAAAGGTTTCATGATATATATTAGCCGAAATTTGTGTTTGGCTGAATGTTTTGGACAAATCATTCGTTCGTTGATATTAAAAAAAAAAAAAAAAATCCCCATAGCATTATTGTATTGAGAATGGTCGGCGATGATGACAGGCAAAGTTTCAACATTGGGCTGGACCATGTGTTGTTCAACAAATTCAAAATCCATTAATATCCATGACAAGTGAACTAATCGTCTTAAATGATACCACTAGTTATTACTTACGGTCTTACAAGGAGGATGTGTGAAAAACATTAGAGATTTGTGTTTGGATTTTCATATTATACATAACTAGCATATGTGTACGAGCCTTGCACGTATTTTAACATTCTTTTAATTAACTTAGAAAGACTCTTTAGGAAGACCAAAGTGTAGTATTCTTAATTATTAAGTTGTTTTTATTAAAATTAATGAACAATTTTTAATTACTATAGACATGCAAGGGTATTTTCGGAATTCAAAATTTTTACCATTCAAGTTTTCCTATTATATAGTAGAATAGATTAGTATTTGAATTTTAAAAGTGTCACAAAAAATAATTAGTGACACTTTTGGTGACACTTTTGAGACTTAAACACTAATTATGTATAATATGGAGATCCAAACACAAGTTTTGAAACTTATTTGAAACCCAAAGTCTAAATATCCGGAAAAAAAATTCGAGAGCAGTAATCCTCAAAATTTTAAATCATGCTAACGTACTTTAAAAGAGGGAAGATTTTAATTGTACTAAGGGTCGTTTCTGAAATTCTAAAAAGTATGTACAAAAATTAAAAGAAATCTTTTAACCATTCTAAAAAAGGGTTTTTCCCCCTTACTTTCTAGAGACGTTTCTACAGTTTCTAAATAATGCAACCTAAATCTAGAAAGGGATTTTTTGACTTTCATCCCACTTATTAATATGCATTTGTACTTACATCCCACTTTTTAAATTTTTTAGACTTACATCCCACTTTTTGTCACTAAAAGTATTTATTTTGTCACGAAAAGTATTCGTTTTGTCACAAAAAATATTTTTCGTGACAAAAATGGGATGTAAGTCAAATAAAATTAAAAAGTGGGATGTAAGTACAAATTTATATTAATAAGTGGGATGAAAGTCAAAAAATTCCATCTAGAAATAAAAATATCACATTGACCACGTGCTTGTATATGCTGAGAAACAATCCTAATTATAATATTAACCAATAATTGTAGTCCAAGCCAGGGGAGACTTCAGAATCAGTGATGTCACCAATCTAGATTTACTAAAATTCCTGCTAGAGAAACCAACATGGTGTTTATTACTTATACATCTGTCTTGATCAACTCAAATCAAAAGTACAACAGTTTTACCTTTTCTAACAGATTATTCTGCTTAGAGATTTTGATCAATGTTATTTTTTATTCAGAAAATTTGCTGTAGGGTGCTGAAGTTTAAAGAAATTGACCGGGGAGTAACATCTTCAGAAAAAATTTAAACAGAGGTCCATTCCGCCAGACTGTCTGACGGAAATTGGACTCATCTAATTTTCGCCAGACTGACTAGCGGAATTTGCGCAGGGGAGGTTGGGTTCATGGGTTGCCGCAGTGTGGGGGGGTGTTTAACCGGTTGGCCGAAAAAATTAATAGCCGTTGACATTTCACACCCTACAAAAAAAAAAAAAAAAAACATCACCAACGGTTGGACTCCCCCTCCCCCCTCCGTCCAACACCCCGCGCAAATGCTGCTAGACGGTCTGGTGAAAAATGGACGAGTCCAATTTCCACCAGACGGTCTGGCGGAAATGACCTCTCCTTCTAATTTTCTCTAAAGTGTTACCCTCCCTCTAATTTTGTTAAACTTCAGCACCCTACAACAAATTTTCTGTTTTTTATTAGCAAGTTCATCATGTTGTCAGATAATCGTTTCAGGTTAAGTGTCTTCGTATGCTTGTACTAGAAAATCAGTAACAAGAACATACCATCGAATACTCCTATCCCCATTTCTAAATAAGAGAAACCTTTTTTTTTCTTTACCCTCAAAATTTCGGATAAAGAATTTGTTATTGTCTTATATTTCTATTTTTGTGCGGAATATTCCTAAAAATAGAATAGTGAAGGTGATGCCCACGTGTCCGAGCTCTCTAGCCTAGTGGTATTAGAGCGGACACTCGGAGGGGCCGGCAAGGTTCGAGCCTCCCAATTGTGTGTGTGAGTGGGATTTCAAAAAAAAAAAAAGGTGATGCCCACGTTGACAGTTGACATTCACATCTTTAGAATAATTCTTAGCTGTTTTTTAGTTTATTATCTACTCATGTGCCATGATTGGCTCCATGATTTCCGATATTATATAACACATACCGAGACGGTCAGAAATACTATAAGATCTCTAGATAAAATTTATACTTTTACAGTATAGTAAGCAGGTTTTCAAATATTTATTCAGTCACAAAAACAAAAAGAAAAAAAAAATAACGGAAAGGAAAAGAGTGCAGCCAGTGTGAACTGTGAAGCAATGCCGCTAACGGCTACTTTTTTAGATTCAAATCCAAGCAGTCTCCCAGTTGTCCGCACCAGCACTTTGTATCCAATATAACCTAATCTCTACTCAATTGCCGTTGGTTTTCAATAAATTAATTTAATTTAATTTTGTGAGATGGACTCAAATCCAAAACCTCGAGGTCTCGTTTAGTTTGCGGAATCATCGAGTTGGAAAAAGAAAGTGATTACTTTGTGCCAAAGGAATTGAGGAGGAAAGAAAAGTGATTAGAAAGGAATCACTTTTTCACATTGAAGTATTCACTTTCCTTTTCAAATTTCTTGGCATTTCTAAACACCGGAAGGAAAAATCAATGAAAATTGTAATTTTCCAAAGGAAAAAAAATACCAAGAAATTGATTACCTTTCACTTCCATTCCGCGAACCAAACGAGGCCCGAGTGGAATGGTAAAAATCCACGTTGTGTTTTGGCAATTAGTTTTACACGTGCCAACCCTTGAATCAAACGGTGATCCTCCACACAAGTTGCTTTAGTCTTCTAAAACCTAGTGTTGTCAATTTGGGTAGTGTCCACCCTATCAATAATTAAGTCGACATATTTGATCAAAAGAAAAAGAAAATGTAGCAAATCCTAACATTACACTGAATCATTACCTTGAAAAAGAGATGTCGTTCATTCCTGTGTTTAGATGCCAATGGAAAGGAGTAAAGGAAAATGATTCTCAAAGAAGAAAAAGTAGGGAGGAAAATGGTTCCCCCTACCCAATCTAAGGATTCAGGCCTCGTTCGGTTCGCGGAATGGAAGGAAAAGGAAATCAATTCCTTGACATTTCTTTCCTTTGGGAAATTAAAATTCACATTGATTTTTCTTTCAAAGTTTAGAAATGCCAAGAAATTTGGAAAAGAAAGTGAATACTTCAATGTGGAAAAGTGATTCATTGCTTGGATGGATGTAATCAGTTTTTCTTCTAATTTTCCTTCAATTGGGAATCACTTTCATTTCATCCTCAATTCTTTTGACACCCAAACATAGGAAAGTAATCACTTTCCTTTCCCAACCCGATGATTCCGCGAACCAAACGAGGCTTTCTTACCTTTTCCAGACACTGGAAAGGAAAATTAGTCAAAATTACAATTTTCCAAAGCAAAGAATTGATTTCCTTTCGAGGCCCAAGAAATGCATCCTACAAAGCAGAGGACCAAACTGCAGTGCCAAAAAAAAGTTCATAAAGACAAGCTGGGAAACTCTCAAGATTATACAAGCAAAATGAGCATTGCAGCAACCAGAAGTGAAACCTTATTTCTGAGGAAATCAAGTACTTCAAACATAACAAGTACACATTATAGATCCTTCCAAACAAGGCAAGCTGAGTACTAGAAACTCTAAAAGCTAGGGGGGCCTAAAGATGACATTACAGTTACATTATTTCTCTTCCACAGACATCAAACTACATGCTAAGTTATACTACCATATGGTACAAATACTTGAAACTTTTTATTGTATGCTTATTTGGCATAGCATCTTAGAAGCTGCGGAACTCTCTGAATCCTTCACCCTTGATTTCAGGTCACCAACTACAATGTAGTCCTGACCTGTGGTCACGACTCGTACCGAACATACAAATTTCTTATCATGAGAAGGCCCTTGATCTTTCTCAATTCTGCTCATTACACACATTGGTCGGTGATAAGTCAATTTCAAATTGTGTTCATAATTGCAGGAGGAAGCAGTTTTCTAAAATGAGAAAATACTACAGTTTTTCAAGCTATGAACATACTGAAATAAAAGAAACCCAGTCAAGATCAAATCTTCAATTTAACAAATTTCAATCAAACGGTATCCAAGACCAAATTGGCTGACAAGACATTAAATCATATGTTTCCTAATAAGTCTCAGACTTTATCATGTGCAATATTTCTATGTTATTCCTACAACTGATCCTTAATTTACTTAAATTAGTGAATATGAGCAATTTCCTACTGAAGTCACTTAGATTGAATTGGAGAGGAAAGGGGAGAGACTATGAGCAAAAGGAGAGGCTTCCGGGGAAAGAAACGATAAGTGTGAAGATTATATTCTCTTTTTGAGCTATTTGGTTTTATGCACAAGGAGAGATCCCCACTGGCTCTCCATGTGGGCTTCTCTTGGTAATTTTCTCGCAAATGTCTCTCCTGACTCACTTTTGTAGTAGCAGGGGCGGACCGACATGGTAGTCAGTGGAATTATATAGGTTACTTTTACCATTTAAATACAAATAGATTTGGGCATCCACTACTTAAATCATAATTGGATGGTGGTCTGATTGGTGAAGTAAATAACTTTTATGTTAGAGGTCTCGGATTCAAAACTCAGATCTGCAGTATCAAATGTATTTTACATTTTTTTTAATTTGCTTCTCAAACCCCCTCTCTAATCATATTATGAGCCCCCACAGACTAAAATTCCTGGATCCACCCCTATGTAGTAGGTTATTCATGGATGTGATCAGGAGAGACACAGCCACACAGGGGAAGAAAAGACAATGTAACAATTAAATTCTCTTTTGTCCAGCTAGGCAGTAATTGTGGCTTGATTTCACTAAGTAATTTTCTTGCAACCTTTCCTTTTGACCCATTATTGTAATAATTCCTTTTATTTCTATTTCTAAAACAACTTCTTGCATGTTGCTCATGCCGATTATCTAAACAAACTTATTGAATGGCTTTGAGAAAATGGAGTACACTGTTTTTTGTTAGCCTTCTTAAGCCTTAAACTTCCATATTTCCTTTGAAACAAATACAATAGAATAGAAAACTAGAACAGTGAGGTCCAATTTTCCACCATAATGTCAAATAAGAAAATGACCTGCCACCAATATCAAGTTTATTATTAACTTTTGATATCATTATGGGTAGGGGTATGCATTTATCTGTTTTTAACTGAACCGAACCAAAATGGGCATTCAGTCGGTTTTTAAGACAAGGCTAAGAATCCTACTGCTTTGGAGTCCCGAGCCATGGCGTGGAACGAGGCAGAACGTGCTAAATACATGGCGAGGTAGCTCCTATGATTCAATTATTTTTAACTTAGTATTCTTGCCTGCTAATACCCCTATATTCTTAATATGTTTGATGATGTGTTTTCTGCTTAGGAAGTAGGAACTGGCCACTTGTTTAATACTTGGAACAATTTATTCTTAATAGCTTTAGAAGTCTTTGTTCTGTTATAAATTAAATCTCTCATGTAAAAACATTTTGGAGAACATTGCATTTTAACTCTTCAGAAAGCCTCATATGTTATGTATGACGATGATATACCAATAGACCTAAATGAGCTTATTCTAATAAAGTGCATGTCCAATTTATTATAGCTTGATTCAAATTGGATTTAGTTTGGCTTAGTTCTGCATATAAATGTGGTTGCAGATCTTCTTTACCTATGTTGAACTCTGTACTGCTTAGTTGTTAATACAGAATGTAAGGGTATAATGTTTGTTACTTGGTACTTGACAAATCGAAAGATAGAATTGTGTAATCTTTAAGAAGTCTACGAAATGTTTGAAGTCCCTTCTCAAGTAGTCATAAACAAGTTCAATTGCATCAAATGTCGCCACATCTCTCTTTAAAGTTCTGTTAGCCCCTTTTAGAGCACTTGTCCTCGCCAAATTTAGTAGCATGAGACATTATTTAGACATTGGGGACATTATTTTAACATTCTTTATTATGATAATCCTTAATATTCTGGAATTGCAAATTATTTTTTCCGTGATCACACTGATCTGTCCATGAGGATATGAGGATTTTTTCTGCGATCTCACTGATTCGTCCATGATGCACTGACGCAAGCAAAAAATAAATAGCAAATTATGAACTTTTATTTAGAAGATCTGTCCATGATTTTTTCTTTGAGTTGCTTTTGTCTATGTTGATTTTTTTTTTTTTGTGATCTCACTAATATGTCCCTATGTTATATTAAGCGTGAGGCGAGGACGACGAAGCTTGCGCCTCTCTTAAGCGCGCTTAAGCGGCGCTTAGTTAGCACTTCACCCATTTTTACCTACAGAGCCTCCTACATGTAAAATATTCTGTATACGCATAAATTTTAATATTTTTTCATACAGTCCTATTAGTATGTGCGTGAATAACAATACCAATTATCAATCAAACAAAGTAACAATATAAATACTATAATCAAAATGTGAAGTCATCAAAATACCATGGTCAAAATAGTCAGCAAGCCACACAATGTATACATACTACATAGTAATCAAAATACCATCAAAACTTAAGCGTCGCTTAGTTAGCACTTCACCCATTTTTTACCTACTGAGCCTCCTACATGTAAAATACTTTGTATACACATAAATTTCAATATTTTTTATTTCAATATTTTTTTCATACAGTCCTATTAGTATATGCGTGAATAACAATACCAATTATCAATCAAACAAAGTAACAATATAAATACTATATTCAAAATGCAAAGTCATCAAAATAGTCATCAAAATACCATGGTCAAAATAGTCAACAAACTACACAATGTATACACTACATAGTCATCAAAATACCATCAAACATAAAAGCTAAAGTCTCTAAAGTTTCTATTTTTTTCAGGGTCAATTTTTGTTTTGTTCAGTTTTTTTTTATCCAAGGTACTTTTTCCGGCGCCTAACACTAGGCGAGGCGCTATTAAGCGCAGCCTAAGCGCACCTAAGCGACGATTGCTTTTCTGGGACGAGATTTCCCTAAACGAGGCACCCAAATTCCATATTTCGCTTAAGCGGCGCTTAAGCGCACTTTTCACAACATAGATATGTCCATGGTGAAATTTCTTCTTCTATTTTTTTTCTGTCATCTCCATTATAAATAACAATAAATGGTTAGCAGTACACTTATAAGTCCATCATGATCTGATCTTTTTATTTTGATCATTGAGTTTGATTATATACTAATAAGAACAGATCCTGCACTTAAGCTTCCTATTTTGTTCATTGGATTTGATTATATATTGATAAGAACAGATCCTGCACTTAGATCCTATTTTGATCATTGGGTTTCATTATATACTAATAAGAACATATCCAGAATCTCTGATCATTGGGTTTGACTTTGATACTTAGATACTGATAAACAGATCTGCACTTAGATTATATTTTGATTATTGAGTTTGATTTGCTGATAAAAGCATATTATAATTATTAGGTTTGAAATGCTGATTGTAGAGTGTGTTTGTATTGCAAATCCTACACCTATGCATAATGCAGCTATGCTCCTAATTTGAAAATTGCATAGTGCAGCTATGCTCCTAATTTGAGATTGCATAATGCAGCTATGCTCCTAATTGTGAAACTGATAAGAACAAATTCTACACTTATGCATAATGCAACGATGCTCCTATTTAAGATTGCAAGTTGTTGGACTTATGGCCCTTATTCTAAGATCTGATTCTTTGTATTAGTGTTGTTGGATTTGACTTTGATGCATATTATAATGTTTCGATTTTAGCTGACTTGCTGGAAACCTGTAAAGCTTGTAAGGATTTGGCACTGTTGGCAGTCATGTTTCGATTTGAATTGATTCATTAAGAATGTTACTAACCTATTTTCATAAGAAAGTTTACAATAATTATTAGACTTGAGAAATGGACTACACTGCATCTTTATTGATGCGTAAAAAGCCATCTGAGCCTTATAAAAAATTTATCCCTCTTTTTCTTCAGTGATTTTGTATATTGCAGTTCACATTTTGTATATTGTGTAGACTCTAATATAGTAACTTTATATATACATTATGAAGTATCCTTTTTGATTTGTGGTTATAGTAACTTTATATATATATATATATATATATATATATATATATATATATACAAAAAAAAATATATATATATATATATATATGTATAAAGTTAAATATATATAGTATCGTTTTTGTGGTTATAGTAACTTTATTTTTCCAAGAAGAACAAGTCTACAACCACAGATATATCCCAACTAAAGTAACTAGTTCATGACCAAGTCCTTGGCTGACACAAACAAAGAGCCACAGACCACATTGGTGAAAATGTGCTATAGCAATCCTACTGCAGTTTGAAACAATAGAAATACATAACAAACTAAGAACAAAAAAAGGGCCTGACAATTATTCAAGAGCATGAATATCTTACCTATAAACCGGCTTTGGCCAATGCTTCTTAGTGCACAACTCATAAAGCTTCTGCTTGGAACAATCCTTCTCCTCCCTTGCTCCGTTGGCCAGAGAAGAACACATATTTGCATCCATCTCCATATCGATTGGCTCCAAACTAGAAAGATTCTGTAATGCGTCCCGAGCAGCATTGAGCTTCGCAATAAGCTTCTGCTCAGATGACCCAATCCCGAGGAGCTCCCCGTCAACAAACACATTTATAATATACAAAGATCCGTTCCACCAGTCCTTGAAGTCCACCAACTTCCCCTTCTTCTGGCAATACTCATATAGAGATGTAACCGGCTGTTCATCCCAAGTTCCAACTGTAATGATTGGTTCTAAAATCCCCCTAAACACCTATTATCAAATAAAAAATATATAAAACATTAGAAACTAGCTGTCGCATTCATTTTAAGCAGCGTGTAAGAAAAAAAAAAGGCATCCAAGTGTCATGAGACTCCAAGCAGGGTCCAGGGAGGGTCTAGATGTATGCATCCCAACCCTAGCTATTTTTGATACTCGAACATGAATCCTCCAGGATGCAAGTGCCAAGCCTCACCAATGTGCCAATCGATATGGAAGAAAATTATCTTAAAATGTCCATTTAAATCGAGTTCATCGAGTACAACAAACTTCCATAAATTAAAGTACATAACATACATATTGTTTGAAACCAAAACTTTGAAGTTTGTAATATTTTTGCAGCATCTACATTCAAACTTCACATATTGGATCGACATTATTCAATGTTAAGTCAAAATTAAGAAGTTCAAGTTCAGTTCATATTTTAATATCCTTTGGATCAAACTGAAGTTAAGGAAAGCAAAAAAAACTGAACTTGTAACTCCAAATTATTATGCTCGATTCCAAGTTCAACCAAGGCATAAATCTACACAGTGTACAAAAAAAAAAGGAATCACCTTCCAGAGCTTCTCAAGGTTGAATCCGCAGTCGACGTAGACTGCCGCCGCGATGGACTCCACGACGTCGGCCAGCACCTTGGGCGCCTTCACCGAGCTCCCACCGTAGGGCAGCCCATCGAAATCCTCCTCTATCTCCTTCTCCACCACCATCGTAAACTCCTCCACCTAAATCAAAAACAAAGTCTTTACTTTGTCATGTCATATATGTGTCGGTGCAACATAGACAGACACGGAGACACGAATGTAACACCGATTTTGGCATGTCATATATCAAGCCAAGTTATTTCGCACCGAAACTCCCAAAAGTCGGTACCGCTCAATGTATCATCACGTCGGACTCGGCGAGGAAACTCTGCACGTGTCACCGTGTCCAATACGTGTCCGACACAACGTGACGCTCCTAGAAGCCAAGAAGGGGGGGGGGGGGGGGGGGGGGCGGGCGGAGGCCAACGGGCTCGACTCGACTCACCATCTGGTCGAGCTTGGGGGAGTTGCGGCGGAGTAAGCGGTAGAGGCCGTGGCGGACGGCGACGCGGGCGAGCTTCTCGGTGGAGATGTTGGCGGCGCGGAGGACCGACAACTGCCCGGGGCCGAGGGAGGGGTTGGTGAGGAAGAAGAAGTTGGTGAACGCCAGACCGAGCGCGGCGTCGCCGACGAACTCGAGGCGCTGGTAGCTGGCGTGCTCGGCGTCGGAGGAGTGGGTCAGGGCCTCGGCGATCAGCGAGGCGTCGGAGAAGCGGTAGCCAAGGAGCTCCTCCACCTCGGCGATCGCCGCCGGCATCGGGTCCTCGTCGGCGATCATTGGAGGTGGTGATGGAGGAGGAGGAGGGAGGCTGAGGCTAGGGCTAGGGCTAGAACTTGCTCTACCTCTTCGTGCTTTCTTCATTGGATTTTTGGAAGAAACTATTTATGGTTGGAATTGGCGGAGTTTGGCCTCTATATGGAAGTGGGATGGTTCCTAATTGGGAAAAGAAACGGGGGGAGGGAAAAGAAAAAAGAAAAATATTAGGGATGGGTTTTTGTTAATATATCAATATATTAGTAAATATATATTATTATATTGGCACTTCAATCAACATATTTATTAATATATATTTTAATTGAAAGGTCAATGATTTTGTCCTTAAGTATAAGGACAATTAATTGATAGTTTTTTTAAAAATAATTATCTGCAATTAATAAAATATATTTTTTTAGAAAATATCATCTAGATTTAGTAAAATAATTTTTGAATACTTAATTGTTTATTGGATCTAAATAACACTTTTCAAAATAAAAATAAAAAATATTCTATTAATTGTTTATTGAATATATATAACAATTTTTAAAATAAAAATACTATCAATTAATTGTCCATAATATGTGCCTATGGCATATGTTAACAAAACCTAACCCATTTTATTTATGGTTTATAACTTGTGACTCACTTAAATATTTTTTCTCTCAGACAACACAAATTATTTATTAAAAATTTAAATTATTTTTGGTTCTCTTGTTTTCTTTCTTCCTTCCGATATTCCTAAAGTTCAAACTCTCTAACCTTAAACTCCAACATTCCAATCAACGACGACAACTCTCAGGCGAATCTCTAATTATGTCTTCTTTAAAGTCCTCGACCAAGCTTCTCAAGCTTGTAGTATTCTCCAATAAAAATAGCTGCCGAAATCGAAGAAGAGGCGATAAAAAAACCAATTCGAAGAACTCTTCGGCTCGTTGGATCCATTACAAAGCATTTGGACCGCTTTCCAAGAACCTCAAATTATTTCTCCTCATTTTTCTTCCATCATTTTTTTTTTGCAAACAATGGTATAAACTCGCAATTGGACACATCGGGACTGACAAAATTTTGACACTCCTATATGTTAGCCCAATGATGAATTTGAGTATTTTGATTATGGTTAGTCGATTAAGTTTCTTGTTATGAAATCACCAATGCTCATGCACTCACTATATTGTTAATACTTAAACTTGACATAGTCCTAGTGTTCACTTAATCTTATTATCATTGCCACTATGTATATTGCTTTGTTCATCTAACATTTATTTTGTAAAAAATAATTCAGAAACTTTAAAGCAAGATTAATCATGTGTTAGCCCAATGATTTCATTAAACCCCCAACGATACCTCCGGGTTGTTAACGAATTTTCGAGGGCCGAGGGGGCATCGTCCCTCGTGGGGGTTCATGCACGAAGTATCTGAAAGCTAATCAAGCTTTTTAAATCTGAAAGCACGAGTAGTCACGGACTTACAATGAATATTAAAGAAGCCAAAGCTCTATAAAAAAAATAAAAACTTGAAGAAGCCAATCTATCAAGGACTCGAGTCCAGTGTAATCTTTCTTATATTTTACTTGAGGAAAGATTGTAACTCAATAGAAAATGACAAATGAAAGCTCACAAAAACCTTAACCATGTGCCAAAATAAGCTTGACAGTATATCGGTAGTATACAACCAATATACTGCAAGTATACAACCAATATACCGTTATACCTAATTTTGGCTCAAATTTAATTTCTAGAGAGTCCATATCTTGTGAAACAATATATTATTTGTGCTAGCAATATAATGTCGGTATACCGACAATTCACTGCTAATACATCGATGGTATAGATACTGTTAGATCCAAATTTGTTTTCCATAACATTTGGACTTGCCAAATGGTATACATTTTCTGTCTTGGCATAATGGTGTACTTTCTGGTCTAAAATTGTTCACCATTAAATGCTATAACAACTATTTTACAGTCATTATTGTGTTAGCAATATGTCGACGGTGTACTGCGTGCATAGTAAAGGCTCTATTTTGAGTTGTTGCTTGTATGTGCTATGTAAAGCACTTGAAGCTCTTTCTTCCAAAATTCTTGGAGTCTAATTTTTTTTGAATCATACACTTAAAAAACATATACTCCAATCATCTCCACGTTCAAGAGCATTCGCGTGCCAATATCTATTTGAGATTAACTTTGAGTTGTAAATTACAATCTTCAAAGTGTTATAAGAAGATCATCACCTTTCATGTAAAAGCTTGAAGTCTGCAAGCTTACGTATCAAAGCTTGTGTAGAAGTCGACGAGCCTTTCGAATCAATATTCATGTGCATGAAGCTGATAAGTCCTTCGTATCAAAGCTCCCAAGCATTTTTCTTCGAAACTTTGACACAGAATTTCAAGAAAACTTGTTTGTGGTAATACTTCTACAGGGAAGTGTGTAGCCACGGAGCTCGGTGGAGGTTGGAGACAGGGGACCAACCTCAGTTTGCAGTGTTGCATGTGATAATCTCTCTGTTGTATATATGGAATCCAAGAAGTATATGCTTTCCATGGAAGCTAAATGGAATTAGAAATGGAGTGATCTAGATCTTCAATTTTTCACCAGAAATAGCTTACATATCACAATTTTTTTTTTGTCCATTTCTTGAGGCCGCCAGCTTGGAACCGTGGCCGCCCCGCGACCACCTAGCCATCCCATGCCCACGGAGGGGGGGAGGGGGGGCTCGAACTTGGGACCTCCCCCAAGTGAGCTCCCCTCCCTAATCACTTGGGCTAGGGAGATTGGACATACATATCACAACTTGTGACAAAGAAATACGCATTTCAACACGTGGATTCATATTCCTATTTTTTCTTCACGTGACTCAGTTGAACAGCGGATCCAGAATTATATTCTGGGGGCACAATTATAAAGTAGAAACTAAACATATAGGAATAAAATATAGAACTGAAAATTGAACATACAGACCACCCCCAAACAAATGACTGATTCTTAATACATTGTTGAATACAAACATAGATATAATTTCTCAATTAGAGACTTCACAAATTCATAAATTTAATTCACGTCACAGAAATAGAAACTTGATTTGCTGCTGCAACACCAACGTTTCCTCCAGCAGCAACTCCGCGACCTCCGTCATCTACTAATCCGGTAGCTCCAGCAGATAGCATTTTTTTTGGAAGGGATGGGTTGGCGGTGTTGGCCCATTGGTCATATGGTCAAACTGATTTTAATAATTGATCAAACTCTGTCTCGATATATGGAACTAGTCAGGATATCTCGGACTCTTGGACATGATCAAGAACGGCTATCTACTCAGTTCAAGACCGAAGCGCTGTTTGCCTGTTCGAGTCTGTATTTCTTTGAGCAATATATTTTTTCATTTTATTTGAGTCTAGAAATACTTTGTACACCGAGTCGTACTGGCAAATAGGCTATTCCAAAAAGATTTCAAACTGTTTTTAAAATGTCCTTAGTTTTGTAAAACATTCGTATTTACAAAAGCTCCAAAAGGTTTTCAAAAGGTTTTCAAAATTCCCCAAAAACTAATTTTAAAAACCCTAACCTAACCCTGACAGAACTCGGCCAGAGTTCGGCCAGAGTTCGGCCAGAGTTCAGTTAGTGGTCGTTTTATTTTTGAATTCCTTGGAACTTGGTCCTCCTGCAGTTGCGGATTTGACCGAGATTTGCTCGTCGAGTTCTGCCCGAATTCTGCCAGAATTCTGTCTTTGGAACTCCTATAAATAGAGAAGGATTTCGATCATTTTAACTCACTCATTCACTTTCAATCTTCTCTCTACTTAAAAGCTTTCAGTCTTCCAAAGAGTTTCTCTCGAGCTTTAATTTTCAGATCCCAAGTCAGTTACAATCCTCTAGTCGTTTTGCCAGTGCGGTGCGGTCTAGAAGTTTCAGAGTGATTGTAATCAGAAGGCTTGATAGAAGAATACCTCTTCACAATTGAAGCTGGACGAGTTCTTCGTATCAAAGCTCGCGTTGTAGAAGTTGCAAGGACTTCGTAAGAAAACTTGCGGTTTTGCCAATAGTGGATTCAACTGGTAGCAAGAGTTCTACCGACTGGACTAGTCCTCAACATAGGAAAACCAGTATACATCGCTGTCTTTGCGTTTGCTTTCTTATCTCTGTCTTTACATTATTTAGTTGTGATTATTATTCTGTGATCTTGCTGCTAACATTTTTAATTAGCATTATTCCGCTGCCAACTCTATTCACCCCCCCTCTAGAGTATTGTGCTTTACGATTTCGTTCCTACAATTGGTATCAAAGCGGGTGTTACAGGTAAAGTAAGGTAACATTGCAATTATTTATTCATTTTAACTAATTGTTATATAGATCACAGCACAACACATGGCAACTGTAAAATTCACAAGTGAAGGTCAGGCCACAAACAGACCTCCACTGTTTGATGGTACGAATTATACCTATTGGAAAACACGGATGAGTTTCTTCTTGAAATCACTTGACTTTGATTTATGGTCTATTGTTATTGATGGCTATCAAAAGCCACCTCGTATAAATGTTGATGGAGTTTTAATTGAAAAACCCCATAACAGATATACAGAGGAAGAAAAAAAAAAGGCCAGTCTTGACGCACGTGCTATTAACGCTTTATTTTGTGCTTTAGACAGAACTGAATTTAACAGGGTGTCTATCTGCACAACTGCTAATGAAGTGTGGAAGCTTCTTGAAGTCACACATGAAGGCACGACTCAAGTCAAAGAATCAAAGGTCAGCAGACTTACTCAAGAGTATGAGGTGTTCAAGATGAAGCCCAACGAAACAGTTACTCAGATGTTCGAAAGATTCTTGGATATTGTAAATCCTTTGTCCTCCCTAGGCAAAGATTACAGTAACCATGAAAAGATTCGCAAACTCCTGCGAGCACTTACCAAGAACTGGATTCCAAAGGCTACTGCAATCATTGAAGGGAACGACCTCACAACTATGTCCCTCGAAGTACTCATGGGTAAGCTACTCACTCATGAACTGGAGCTACAAGATTTTGAAGAGACTGCACCAAAGGAGAAGACGATCGCTTTCAACGCTCAGCACAGAAAAGTTGCTGAAGGTGATTCAGACAGCAGTGAATCTGATGCTGAAGATCAAGCACTCCTAGCAAGGAAATTCAAAAGATTCATGAGATATGAGAAGAAAGCCAAAGAAAACAATAGCAACAACAACTGGTATCAAGATGATGCTATCTGCTATGGCTGCAAGAAGAAGGAACATATGAAGAAGGATTGTCCTACAAACTCATCATCAAGCAAGAAGAGCAACAGATATGAGAAAGGGAACCTGAAGAAATCAACATCTCGGAGATATGCCAACACCAGCATATGGCATGAAAGTGAAGCCAGCGACTCAGAAGATGAACAATCAGAAGACGCTGCAAATGTATGCTTTATGTCATCCGATCAGGTACTCTCTGAACCTATAGTTGATACATATGATGACTTCACCTTTGAGCAATTAGGAGATGCCTTCAGTGAACTGATAAGTGATTACAGGAAACTGCGTAGCAAATATCAGACCTCTAAGAAGGTACTCAAAGAGTACAAAGGTGAAATAGGAAGACTTACCGACCTACTAGCTGAGGTTAGAAATAATGTTAGTGAGTCTGGTGAGCTTTCTTTTATTAAGCTCTTATTACACGAGACTACCAAGTCATCTGAAGAGAAAGACAAGGTTATTGACCAACTGAAAGAAGAACTTTCTAAAGAGAAAAAAAGTCTTCAATGTGCACAAGTCAGAATGGAAGCACTCACTTCTGACTATACTAAGTTGTATGAAACTTCCAAAAGATTGAAAATTAGGTTAGGAAAACAGCCTGAGACTGCTGCTTCCTACCCTAACACGTGTCACTTACCGAATAATCGGAACATTCCCAAACCAAACACTGTCAGACCTAACCCTATCAAACCTTTACCCCAAAAGGTTAAGCCCAAACAGGATTATAGGTATGCTTTCTTCTATACTAGAAAATCTAAACCTACCAACCATGCACATCACTCAGCTTTCAACACTAAACATGCACAATGTCATTATTGTGGCCACATTGGTCATATTTCTTCTGCATGTAGGATCAGAAAGCTTGGTGATTTAAATATTTATGCATGGATACCAAAAGCTAACATTTCAGGACCCTACAAGAAATGGGTACCAAAAGTTTCATCTGCAAACTGTTTTGTAGGTGGAACACCTTTCACATGCTAAAAGCAAATGGATACTCGACAGCGGTTGTTCACGGCATATGACTGGTGACGCTACATTATTTGCAACACTGTCGAAGAAGAAGAAGAAAGGTTATGTTTCCTTCGGTAATAACTTGAAAGGGTATATCATTGGTATCGGTGATGTTGGTAAATCTTTCTATCCTGTGATTAAGGATGTCTGTCTGGTTACCGAGTTGAAACATAATCTACTCAGCATAAGTCATCTAGCTGATCATGGTTATGACATCAACTTTGGCAAAGACAAATGTACTATAGTTGATAGCTCAACTGGTAGTACTATCTTTGAAGGTATCAGGAAAGACAACATATATGTTTTCTATTTGTTGGAAGAAACTAACATTTCAGGTAGATGCTTAATGGCTAAAAGTGATGAGAGTCATCTGTGGCATATGAGACTCGGTCACGCAAATATGGACACAATCTCAAGATTATCCACAAAGAAGCTAGTACGCGGTTTACCGGACATAACATTCAAGAAGGATTCGGTATGCAGCCAATATGAAAAGAACAAAGCTACCAGATCCACATTCAAGTCAGTAAACGCAGTATGCACTACTAGACCTCTACAATTGCTACATATGGACTTATTTGGTCCTAGTAGAGTTGCTAGCCTCGGAGGTTATCCGGACAAGAGCAAAGGACACAGAGTCTTCAACAAACGAACTATGATCATCGAAGAATCAATCAACGTCACCTTTGATGAACTGAATCAAATGACTATCGATGACAATGACGAAGATCTAACTGTACCAAGCTCAACACCAGCTGATTCTCAACCAAGCTCAGCACTAGCTGATCCTCCTAGAGAAGATCCAGGAACCAGCTACCTTCAGAGTCTGCCGAAAAGATTAAAATTTACGGCTGATCATCCAAAGGATTTGGTAATTGGTGATATTACCAAAGGTGTAAGTACTCGTACATCCAGTAGAGATATTGTTTCTAGTGTTGTATTCATTTCACAGCTAGAACCCAAAACTATTGATGAAGCATGTAGTGATAGTTTTTGGATAGATGCTATGCAAGATGAATTAAACCAATTTGAACGGAATCAAGTTTGGGAACTTGTTTCCAAGCCTATTGATCATCCGGTCATTGGCACCCGTTGGGTATTCCGAAATAAACTTAACGAGAATGGTTTATTGACTCGTAGTAAGGCTCGACTCGTAGCTCAAGGATACAATCAGGAAGAAGGTATCGACTACGATGAGACTTATGCCCCAGTTGCGAGATTAGAATCCATTCGCATGTTATGTGCATTTGCATATTTTCATAATTTCAAATTATTTCAAATGGATGTCAAGAGTGTATTTTTTAAATGGTTTTATAAAAGAAGAAGTTTTTGTAGCACAACCTCCAGGTTTCACAGATTTTAAAAACCCTGATCATGTTTTCAAGTTGAAGAAAGCTTTATACGGTTTAAAACAAGCCCCTCGTGCTTGGTATGATCGTCTAAGCTCTTTCCTACTTGACAACGGTTTTTTAAAAGGAAAGGTTGACACTACACTTTTTATTAAGTCTTTTAATGGCAAGCTTCTCTTAATACAAGTCTATGTTGATGATATTATATTTGGATCTACTGATGAATCTCTTTGTCAAGAATTCTCTAAGTGTATGCAGAATGAGTTTGAGATGAGCATGATGGGAGAGCTGAAATTCTTTCTCGGATTGCAAATCAAACAAACTGACAATGGGACATTCATAAATCAAGCCAAGTACACAAAATATTTGCTAAAGAAGTTTGATCTGGACAATGTCAAACCTATCGGCACTCCGATGGCAACTTCAACAAAGCTTGATATTGATGAACAAGGCAAGACGGTCGACACACGTAAGTATCGAGGTATGATCGGTAGTTTACTTTATTTAATTGCTAGTCGTCCAGATATTATGTTTAGTGTTTGCCTGTGTGCACATTTTCAAGCTAATCCAAAGGAATCACATCTGTGTGCAGTTAAGCGTATCTTTCGATACCTTAAGGGCACTTCTTCTGTTGGCTTATAGTATCCCAAAACTAAGTCCTTTGACCTTATTGGTTACTCGGATGCAGATTTTGCTGGATGCAAAGTTGATAGAAAAAGTACCAGCGGCACATGTCATTTCTTAGGCAAGGCTTTAGTCTCATGGTTTAGTAAAAAGCAAAATTCTGTAGCCCTATCAACAACAGAGGCTGAGTATATCGCCGCGGGACGTTGTTGTGCTCAGATTTTGTGGATGAAACAAACCTTGGAAGACTATGATTTCTTTTACACACACATTCCCATTTTCTGTGACAACACGAGCACAATTAATTTGACTAAGAATCCAGTATGTCACTCTCGTACTAAGCATATCGAGATCCGACATCATTTTCTTAGAGATCATCATCAAAATGGAGATATTGACCTTGTGTACATAGATACTGAGAATCAATTAGCTGACATCTTCACAAAACCTCTAGCAGAAGATCGTTTCAATTATTTACGTCGAGAATTAAGAATTTTGGACGTCAATAATGTTAATTAATTTTGTTTTATGATTATATTTTCAATACGCAAAAACTGTGTTAGAGACAAGTCAATAAAGAGTCTGTCTGTCACCACAACTACGGTTGAAGCGAAGCGGAACTTAAGAGTTCCCCAGTGAACCTCCGCCAGCTGGGACAGTACTCCTACAGCTAATCTGAGACAGTCGCTGTGTAACGATATTTAATCTATAAAATAATATTAATTACATTAATTGAATGTTAAAATTACTAATCTTTGAATTAAATCTTTGAAATGAGTCAATGAAAAAGAAAGTGTTCCAAACCAACCCCAGGCGAATTCGGCCAGACTTCGGACCGAATTCGGCCCGAGTTCGGTTGAAGGTATCTGGTTATATAAACAGAACCCGAGAGCCTTTCTTCTTCATTGCTTCTAAATACCACCATCACAGCAACAACAGCCGCGCGAGAGCCCTCAAACCCTAGTTCTTTACCACTCCGTTTTTCCCAATCTACGTGGTGAAATCTATCCAAATTTTGGATTCGTGCGGAGTTCGTTGTAAGTAATCATATGCAAGAAAATCTAATTATAATAGCAAACATGTGATATATTTCCTATGTTGCAATCCTAGTATTCCTCTAGGTGTTCGAAGCGTCTTTCCTAATGTTGTCTAATTACCTTAAGTTCCTAATTGCAGGCATGCTTGGTACAATAACGTAACCAAACAGTTTAGTCAGGACCTGCATGGGCCACCACTAAAAACATGTCACGACCCGCTACCCAAATTGTTGGGCCAGGCCGAGTCATGCCCAGCCTACGTTGAGATAAAACGTAGTAAGCTGTTCTAAAGACAACAGGATAAGACTAAATGTGCTAACAATTCTATAAGTGAAGAAGAATCATAAATGCTCCAAACACAAAAGTCGTCGTATATAGTGAAATGTCCAAGTACAAGTGAACTGTAAAGTAAAACTGGATACATGTCCAGTTACAAAAAGATATAGTCTAATACATGTCTACTCTCAAAAGTCTAAGTAAACAAAAGACAACTAGGCGAGGTTCCCCGCAGGAACATCCTCGTAAAGCAGAGCCGGATCCTCGACAGTAACCTCATAATATGTGTCGCAGAGTAACTCCTCCTTAGTAAGGACACCTACAACGTTATCCTGTCAGGACGGGAGCAAGTACTAAATCTAGCAAACTAGCATATGAAACATGGAAATGAGCATGAGAGAAATAACTGGAAAGCATGGCATCACACAATCTATCATGGCAAGGATACATATGTCATACAGACAGATGTACATGTAATGTTTAAAACTGTAGCAAGTACGTGATCGGTCAATAGATGTACAATGTGCTGTGGCACATAATGAAATGTACTTCCGTACAAGTGATAGGGCGATAGATATACATACGCACAACTCCGCCTTGATATAAAGGCCTACGACGCAGTAATCATATAAAATGAAACTTTGTTTGGTACAGACGTACGGGAGAAGGGGGTATGATCACGTACACTACTAACAGTTTCCCCATAACCCATATTCTAATCATGTGAAAGATACATCAAGACTGTTCTAAGCATAGTAGTAACTGAAAGTACAACATGTAGAGATTTAACTTGCTACCCCAAGGATCAGCATTTAACATGGTGGGTTTTGCAGTTCATTTATGTGACAATATGTAAAGTTTGTAGAAAGTACTTGCCTCTAGCAAAGCAAAGTAAAACAAGCTGCGATAAAAGTGCTATGGATGTCCTGTAACTCGTCACTGTAGAAATAAATACAATAACTTAGTTTTTATACTAAGCTAAAACACTCGGACACTAATCTGTGAAACACGACTTGTGACAGGGCACCTAGCCAAAATGATGATTTTAGCTTAGGAGACCAATGTGGGGTGACACCTACTTTAACTTTCTAGGGTCTTTACACTAGTGAGGGGTGGGGTTTAACACGGCTAAAACTCAAAATAACACAAAAAGCTACAAGTCGTAATTAATCAATAAATAATCAAAGACCATTATGTTCTAACAATTTTAGAGGTAGACAAAAAGCCTAGTTTTGTTTAAAGTAAAGTATCAAAGTGATCCTTGTTATCATAGAAATTTATTATAATTTTTTTGGAATTTATTAACCAGTACAAGTTTTATAAAAAAGTTTTCCTAAGTATACAGAAAATGAGTTTTGGTTTCATATGCCAAACTAGTGGCAAACAGTGAATTAAATACTACAAAAATTATACTAAATTAGCTAACTTACATAGTATCTAAATACTATTTTTCCATAATTTTAGCAGTATTTAAGTATTTTTAGAAAATCAAAACAGCATTGCACCAAAATTAATTATCTGCGTATTTTCCAGGTATATAATTTGAACCAAAGTTCAATACAGGACCCAAGGCCATGAATCAAGTCCAATATGATTTGTACAGGTCTGAATGTATGAAACACATTTGGGCCCAAATACCCATGCTAGGCTTGGACACCAATGGTTGCAGTAATTTAAATACACTAAATATAATTTGATAATAGTGCAAAATAAATATTATTATTTTAATATGGTAAAATTATGCATAGTGAAAATATACATACATGTGTTTAAAAGTACATATATATATTTATAAGGAAAATACATAATTTATAAAGTAATATATATATATATAT